>PVIY010016412.1:34908-51850 GCA_004026745.1 Myrmecophaga tridactyla
TTTTTTTTTTTTTTCAGCTGGTACAACTCCCTTTAGTATTTCTTATAGGGCCAGACTCTCACTGACAAATTCTTTCAGGATTTGTTGTCTGTGAAAACCTTAATCTCTCCCTCAGTTTTGAAGGACAATTTGGCTGGGTACAGAATTCTTGTCTGGAAGTCTTTCTCTTATAGGATCTTAAATATATCATACCACTGCCTTCTTGCTTCCATGGTGCCAGTTGAGTAGTCTGAACTCAGTCTTATATGGTTTCCCTTGTATGTAGTAGATTGTTTTTCTCTTGCCACTTTCAGGATTTTCTACTTCTCTTCAACATTTGATACATTGATTAGTATGTGTTTTGGTGAAGGCTTAATTGGATTTATTCTATTTGGAGTTTGTTGAGCTTCTTTGACTTGCATATTTATGTCCTTATAAAGGTTGGAAAGTTTTTCCTCACTATATCCTCAACTAATTTTCCTAGCCCTTTACTCTTCTCTCCTCCTTCTGGGACACCATTGTTTCTTATATTTGTGTGCTTTGTTTTGTTCATCATTTCCCTGAGCTCCAATTCAATTTTTTCCATCTTTTTTGCTATTCGCTGTTTCGAGTGTTCAAATCAGTTATCCTGTCCTCTAGTTTGCTTATTCTTTCTTTTGCCTCTTCATATATGCTGTTGTGTGTCTCCAGTATGTTTTTTATTTGGTCTACAGCATCTTTAATTTCTGTAATATCTGCTATTTTTCTATTTATTCTTTCAAATTCCTCTTTATGCTCTTCTAGTGTCTTCTTGAGCTCCTTTATGTCATTAGTCATTCCATTGCTTTTATTTAGTAGACTGAAAGCTTTCCCCTAAGATTAGGTACAAGACAAGGGTGACCACTGTCACCACGATTATTCAACACCGTGCTAGAAGTTCTAGCTAGAGCAATAAGGCAGGATAAAGAAATAAAAGGCATCCAAATTGGAAAGGAAGAAGTAAAACTCTCATTATTTGCAGATGATATGATACTATACTTGGAAGATCCTGAGAAATCTATAGCAAAGTTACTGGAACTAATAAACAAATTCAGCAAGGTGGCAGGATATAAAATTAATGTGCAAAAATCACTAACATTTCTATACACAAGCAACGATACAGCTGAGGAATCAGTTTAGGAAAAAATTCCATTTAAAATAGGAACTAAAAGAATCAAATCCTTAGGAATGAACTTAACTAGGGACATAAAGGACTAGTACACAGAAAACTATATAACATTGCTAAGAGAAATCAAAGGAGATCTAAATAGGTGGAAAGACATTCCCTGCTCATAGATAGGAAGGCTAAATATAGTTAAGATGTCAATTCTCCCCAAATTGATCTACATATTCAACACAGCACCAATCAAAATTCCAACAATGTATTTTGAAGATTTGGAAAAGCTAACTACCATATTCAACTCAGGGAAAGAGACCCCGAATAGGTAAAAGCAACCTAAAAAAGAAGAATGAAGTGGGAGGATTAAAACTCCCTGACTTTAAAACCTATTATAAAGCCACAGTGACCATAACAGCATGGTACTGGCATAAACATAGAAGCATTGACCAATGGAATTGAATCAAGAGCAGAAATAGACCACCAAATCTATGGTTAACTGATTTTTGACAAGGCCCCCAAATCCTCTGAACTGGGACAAAATAGTCTTTTCAATAATTGAGCATGGAAGACCTGGATGTCAATAGCCAAAAGAATGAAAATAGACCCTTACCTTACACTCTATACAAAAATTAACTCAAAGTGGATCAAACATCTAAATATAAGAACTAGGACCATAAAGCTTCAAGAAGAAAATATAGGGAAACATCTTCAAGACCTTGTTATAGTAAGTAGCTTCCTAAACTTTACACTCAAAGCACAAGCAACAAAAGAAAAAATAGATAAATGAGAATTCCTTAAAATCAAATGCTTCTGCACCTCAAAGATTTTATCAAAAAGGTGAAAAAGCAACCAACTCAATGGGAGAAAATATTTGAAAAACCACACATCAGACAAAGGTTTGATATCCTGTCAGACAAAGGTTCGATATCCTGTATACATACAGAAATCATACAACTCAACAACAAAAGAACCAACAACCCAATGATAAAATGGGCTAAAGATATGAATAGGCATATTTTTCTGAAAAGCAAATACAGATGCCTAAAAAGCACGTGAACAGATGCTCATTTTCATTAGCTATAAGGGAAATGCAGATCAAGACTACAATGAGATACCACCTCACACCTATAAGAATTGCTGCTGTTAAACAAACAGGAAAACTATAAATGTTGGAAAGGATGTGGAGAAATTGGGACACTTAGCATTGCTGGTGGGAATGTATAATGGTAAAGCCAATATGGAAGATATTTCAGCTGTTCCTTAGGAAACTAAATATAGAGTTGCCCTATGACTCAGCAATAGCACTGCTTGGTATATACCCAGTAGAGCTGAAAGCAGTGACACAAACAGACATTCGCACCCCCATGTTCACAGCAGCATTATTCACAATCATGAAAAACTGGAAACAATCCAAATGCCCATCAACAGACAAGTAGATTAACACAATGTGGTATATACATATGATGGAATATTATGCAGCAGTAAGATGATTGAAATCCTGAAGCCCATGAGAAGATGAATGAGACTTGAGGACATAATGCTGAGTGAAATAAGCCGGACACGAAAGGATAGATACTGTATGACTCCACTTTTATGACCATGGCAAAGGTAAAATTAGAGGCTTATAATACAGAATATAGGGACTTAATGATACATGGAAGCTAGAGATGGGTGAATGGTTAGCTAATGAGGTTGAACTCCAATGTAAGGGAATAGATAGGAGTGAAGGTGGTTCTCTAGTGGGTCTAGAAGTAATATTACTATATTGAAGGTGAACAAGATTGAAAGGGTTTGTATATACCTATTTGTCCCACTAACATTAGAAATATAATCAAGTTCTTGCAAGAGCTACTTCAATGGTATGACTCGTGTACAGAGAGTGTTTAAGTCCAGGGTATGTGGGAAAACTGCTATTGCGTGCTATGGAATATGTTGAACAGGAAAATATCAGCAGTACCACAGCAACAGGAAGGGTAAATAATGGGGGGGCCGGGAGGAACAGCAGTTAAGGGGAGGTTTAGATTTCCTATTTGGTGAGGGTGTGTTTATTGGTTATCTTTCTCTTGGGAACAATGAAATTTTCTAAAGTTGATTCTGATGGACTGTGGGCTTTGGGTATTATACATGATGCCTAATGAATGCAGGTGGCTGAAGGATGCACTGACTGAGAAGTAGATTGGTGAACAATGGTATACACATATGATCAAATATTGTGCTGCCACAAAAAGGAATGAAGTCGTGAGGCATGCAACAATGTGAATGAACCTGTGGGACATTTGTTGAGGCAAAATAAGCCAGAAATGAAAGAACAATTATTGTATGGTCTCCTTTAGAAGATTCTTACAAGAAAACAGGGGCCTAGACTGTAAGCTCTTATAGCAGCCACATTTATTCTGGAGTGGTAATTATTATTTCTGGATTTGGGAGGCTGTTTTATCTATCTATAACCTGGTATTTAGAGATAAAAATGAAGTTGATCAGGTTGGGATTAAGGTAATTCAGAACACAGGGATAAGGAAGACATTGTCTGTATTTTACAGCGGCACCTACTCTTTGAGACCCAAGGAAGAAAGTTTTATTTTGCCTGGAACCTAAATTTTCTGTAGCACATAATCTAACTTGACCTGTCTGGATAGCTCATTTGAATTAAAATGTAGGGAGCCCAGAATAAGAATGAGGGCCTTTAATCCTGTATAGCTTAATGTAATGTCTAGATACATCCTAGATTATATTAAGCAGATAATCAAAAAGTACTGGCAAAGTCCCTTGAGAGATGGGGGGAAAAATGGAACTATTAAACTTTACCATCAGGGAATCCCCTGCTACTGCGTCAAACATTAGGGACACCTAAATCAATAAGCTAAACCCTTGAGCTTGAGGCTTACTCTTGTGAAGCTTATGTAGGTAGCGGAAAAGCTTAGCCTACCTATAGGTATGCCTAAGAGTTATTTCTGGAGGACCTCTTTTTTCTTTCTTTCTTTCTTTTTTTTTTTTTTTTTTTTTTTTTTTGCATGGGCAGGCTCCGGGAACCAAACCCGGGTCACCAGCATGGCAGGCGAGAACTCTGCCTGCTGAGCCACCATGGCCCACCCTGGAGGACCTCTTTTATTGCTCAAATGTGGCCTCACTCTCTCTAAACCCAACTCTGCAAGTGAAATCATGGCCCTCCCCACTATGTGGGACAATGTATTCCAGAGTGAAAGTCTCCATGGCGGCATGGCAGATGCCTCCCAGGGATGAATCTGGCCCTGGTACCATGGGATCAACAATTCCATCCTGACCAAAAGTGGAGAAAGAAGTGTAACTAATCAAGTACCAGTGGCTGAGTTCAAATAGAGTTGAGAGGTAACTCTGGAGATCACTCTTATGCAAGCTTCAGTTAGACATTGCTACCTATCATAACTTGCCAATCCCCAACCAAAACCATTCCTGCCTAAGAACACCTAGGACAATATATAGGTTTTTACAAAGTTCTATACGCTAGGGCAATTTTCCAGAAAACTACAACCTCCAGATGGGTCCCTGGTCCAGATAAGTCCTGAAACCTAGAGGGCCCAGCCTCTCCAGAACATCAGGTAGTTCATTTCCTTACCCCATATTATTGACAACTTGAGAAAGTTAGAATGGCCATAGCCCAAATACCCCCCAAAGAGTTGGATAGAAAGATCCAAGGTATGGTGGAGTTATACACAGAAGGTAGGATTTAACAAACGTATATGACTGCTGAATCATTACATTGATATTTCTTTTAGTCTCCAGTATATTAGAGCAGCTAGAAGTAAAAACCTAAAATGGTGGAATTGTAACCCATACCAAACTCTGAAATCTGTTGTACAACTAATTGTGGTACTGTGCTTGGAAATTTATTGCTTTTTTTGTATATATGTTATTTTTCACAAAAAAATAAAATAAAAGTTGATTGTAATGATAATATATATATATATTTATTCCTTCTAGTCTCCTGCATTCTAGAACTGCTGGAAGAAAAAATCTGAGAGGATCATATGGTAGCCCAACAAACTCTAGTATCTGTCTTATAACTGCTTGTTTAAGAGTGCTTTGAAAACCTTGCTGTTTTCTTTCTTTGCTTTGTATATATGTTATATTACACAATAAAAAAAGTTAATAGGTTAAGTATTTCAGATTGTTGCTAAATATTTCCAGTGAATTTGGGGGGATAGCCGAAAAACAAGGAGAGACGAATCTTTCGAAGGATGACCATTTCTCTACCTGGAATTAGTTTCAAAGGAAAAATAGTTTATGTTAGAAATCACTTTTTAATAAAGTTTATGTTAGAAATCATAATTAACTATGTGCAGATTATAAGCACATAGTTAATTTCAAAATGTTAAAAAAAAATTAAAGAAAAAAAACCCAGGCCCCTACAGCAGCCTGCCCCATGGATGGGCTTGGTGAGGGCACCACGGCAATGTCTCTGCTGTGGGTAAAACAATTCTGCTATCTCCCAGTGGGGCTCTGCTTTTCACTGTCGTGAAAGACCTGTGTTTGTTTGGGGGCACTGCTTTAAAAGTTGTGTAGTCCATGTTTCTCAGCCAAAACACGGGCAGGTTCCATACAAGGAGTCTAGACCCATTTCAGTCTGGCTGAAATAATTTTCTGGGTATACTCTTGAAAAGCCTTTCGATTCCCTTGCACTTTCTGTTCTTCCCAGCAGATGGCACTGGTAGATAATGTAATTTTTCTCTGGTAGAGTCCGAGTCTGCCTGAAAATGTAGGCTTCCTGGACCCTCTTTTTGCTGGCCAAAATGTGGCTTAATATGGGTCTGTATCCACCACTTTATTTGTAGTGGAGTACACCCCCAGCCATCCCAGTATTTAGCTATCCCCCAGGCAGAGATCAAGTCTCCCACTGCCATTTCCTTACAGGGGTGGGGAAGTAAGCTCAGATCCAAGGCTGAAAACACAGCTTCTGTCCACATCTTCTCAGACTGTCTTTCTCTGATTTGGACCCTGAAATGCTCTCCCCTGTCCCCTGGGTCTCCGAAAGTTGAGGGTCGGTCTCTCTCACTACTGTGAGATAATTTATGTTCTGTGTCCCCCTTGGAAGAGTCTCTGCTGCTGTTTCTCTGCCTGTCCCAATTTCTGAACAATTCAGAGGTTTTCTTTTTATTTTTCCTTAAGCTCCCAGGAGAGTTTTTCAGTAGGTTTTTATGTTGCCATGTTGATGGCGTCACCAAATGAGACTTTTAAAGGAAAGCAAGGCAAATATATAAATTATGTTCAACCCATTCAATTAATTAACTAACCCTAGCAAAAACGTAAAGAAGAAATTGGACCTCTGTTTTCACTAAAGTGCTTACATGTTTAAACCAGGCTCCTAATGCTGCACATGGTGTCTCCCCATCTGAATTATTGGCACGGCAGGTTTCTATAGCCTCCAAAACTGTAAAGGTATCAGGCACATCTTCTGGTCATGCCCAGATGTGGATGGAAGCATTGCTACTATGGACATCTGTAGTTCGGAATAGGCTCTGTGGGAACCCAGGGGCCAAGCCATTCCGAGTCTTTGTGAAGCTCTAAAGCACACAGCCTCTTGCATGGCCTGGGTCAGTTAATGTTTAAGCTAATCTTAAAGGAGGAATGTACAGAAGCTGCGTGCAGAGGGGTCTGTATGCAAGAAACCACACCCCTCTTTGTATAGGATGTTAATCTGTAATATCCCCCAATTCTTGAGCCATTATCATGTTTACTGTTATCTACAAAGTAGCCAATACTTTTTTCCTATGTCCACAAACTATAATCAATCTTACCTTCCTGTCACAAGACCTCTCTGCTGTACCCATGTTCTCATGCTCAATAGAATGTCTTTGTCTCGGGCCCCTATAACTGTTGATTCCTGCCTAATCGCAGAGTGCTTTCACCTAAGCTCTGCCTTCTGAGCAGTTTGGTTCGCCAATTGGCTTCTTTCTTTCACACCTGTAAGTCCTAAAATAAAGTTCACGTCTCTGTCTGTGCCTGGTGCTTTCTTTGGTCTCCTGGCTGGAAAGACCCCTGTGTGCTGGGACAGGCTTCATCACCTTAGCTCTTCAGTGGACACTGTCTCCACTGGCTCTGTTGCATAATCTTGGCAGGTGCTATGAGACAGGCCAGTGGAAACCTGGAGGCCATCTTCCTTTTCTCAAGAGAACCAACAACTCTACAATATGAAGTGAAGGATACACGAAAGATATCCAGAGGGGAAATGATTGCCAGAGTGATGTGGTTAGAACCTAGCAGAAGACAACAGTCACTAAGGCCTTCTCCTGTGGAGGGGCAGCATGTGTGGTACTGTAAGCCTAACATAAACCCATTATTGGGAAACAGTCTATGCCCTATGCAAGAAAATTCTACAGTAATTTAGCTCACAGAAGTTCCTCCTATTCAGGTAACCACTAAACATTTATGTTTGAGCCCCTAGGCTTCTTTCTTATTTCATCCAGGTTCATCTGTCTTCCCTGATTAAGCTGCAGCCAAGACAGCACTCCACGACCAGACTGACTATTAGCGAACATCTAGACAAGATTTGCCCAACCATAACATTGGTTTGGAATGGCTTGATCTGGATGGTCGCTGAGTATGACATCCTAAGCACCAGAACTCTGTGTATTGAAAGACATAATGCTTCTGAGTGCCTCTGCAGTCACACATGGGATGGTTGTCCACATTGGAATGTGATTGAAACATCATGGTATGGCAAACTGAATGGACAGGAAAACAGAACAGGTCTAAATGAGCTGTAGCATATTTGCATCCTCCAGGCACTGTTCAGTTATGTGGAAAACACTTTGGGCCATACCTCCGTACAATTGGACAGGTAGATGTACTCTAGGATACCCCTTCCTGACAAGAAACATTCATAACATTTTGCCCAGTGTACCACAGAATTTCCCAGCTTGACAAGACCATTTTGATCTAAAATGAAAATGCTCTTTAGCATGGTGGGAATAGTTACTTAGTATTTTTCTCCCTAGTTCTGGAGCTTTAAATGCCCTAAGAAAATGAACAGCTTTAACTGATTTCACTGCTCGTGTTCTTAAAGTACCAAATATAGTATAAGTCTTTTAAATACAGTAACTGAACAAATAAAAAAAGTAGTGTTACAAAACCATATGGCCTTAGATATGCTCACTGCCACTCAAGGTGTTACTTGTGCCATGATTTGCACTGCTCACTGTTCATACATACCTGATGAACATACAACAAATGCCTTAGCACACTTACAAAGGTCTATAAACTATATCCAAAGTTAGGGTTTGCAGACTTTGCTTGCTATTGGTTCACTCACCTATCCTTGCATTGGAGTTAGACTCTTCTTATTGGCACACTGATGGCATTGATTATTTGTCTCTTTTTTTGCTATTTATATTGTAATTGTGGTCTCATGTCTCAACATTGCAAGTTGTAAACCTGTGAGCCTCATTCCCACGGACTTATGGAGAAGAAGTGGAAGAAAGATCGTAAGGATTGTGGGATGGGGTGGATTGTAACATAATAATGTTTTTGCATTTTCCAGTATCTTTCAACTTTGTCTGCAATTATGACATTCCTGCATGTACTCTCTCAACTCGTGCCTTCATTATCTTTCCCAAAGGTTAACTCCACGGGAAGTTGTGTACAAAGAGACAAACATTAAGAAAAAGTTTTTCAAAAAAATCAGAAGAAAAGAAAAGTTAACTGTTCTCAAGGTATGCATTCACTCTCTTGGCTCTATGCCTTCCTTATCTATGCCCACTATAAAACCATATTTTCCCTTCTAGTCAGTATGCGGTGCTACTTTCAATCTCCAGATGGCCACATTGAGAGCTGTTTGGTTTCTCCTCCTATACGTAAGTCTCCCAATAAAATTCATGACTCAGATTGTGTCTGGTGTTTTCTCTGGTGTCTCAGTTGGGACAATGGTTGAGCTCCCGTCAACCACAATGGAAGTTGAGTTGATATGAGCCATTTATTGACTGCTTACCATTTCCTGTATCACTTTCCTCTCCCAATCCCACTGATATTTCCTATACTTCCCAATTAAACCAATTTTATTCAAACCTTTATTTCAGGGTCTGCATCTAGGAAAACCCAGATTAAGACACTGTTGATTTATTCGATGACTTTCCAATATCCCTTATTTAATGTTCTAAAATTCTTTTGGTTTTTACAAGTATGCACAATGTCTTCTGCAAAAAAAAAGATAAAGAAATAAAAAGAACTGTTCTGGATTTACAATAGAGAAAAAAATGTCCCCTTAAACAATAATTTTTAAAAATTATCTGTAGTAGAACCAGGGGTATATCAGGGAATGTGATAATTTAGGCATTACAAAAATACTAGTTTAGCCATGCTTCTATTTCTCAGTTTCAGCAAGTTTGTTTTTTGCAGCTACAAGTCTCCCTTTAGTTATTCTTGCTTTGTTTACCTTGAATAGATGTCAGTGTATATCTATGAATACGAAATTAAGAGACATTTAAAAATAGTGGGTTAGTCAAGCTTATTATTTGTATTATTTTAACTAGTTCGGGATGGCAAGTGCCAGTCCTGACTTAGCAACGCTTTTTTTGTTTATTCCCAATGGAAGTCCGGGTATAATGAAGACTGAGTATACCTAAAATATGTGATATTTTAGGCATTGGATCTTTGGTTTAAGTGTGTCTGTGTATTTTTAGTTCTATCAAGTGAAGCTTTCTTAATATCAAGTCCCTCTTTATTTTATCAATTTTATTTCCAAATGTGTCAGAGTATGTGGTGAGTGCAATATTTTAGGTAAAAAAAAAAAATACCATTTTCCCAGGCTGCTAATTCTTAGTTGCAGCAAGTCTTGGTTTCACAATAGCAGTCTTCCTTTTAGCTGTGCTTGTTTTATTTACACAGGTGTACAAACGGGAATGCTATATTTCAGGTTTGCGAGCAACACTCAATTTTTATTTTTTTGCAAAAAAAAAATCCAAGGGAAGTATTCTGGCACTGAAACACAATCAACCTGACCCAACAACAGGTGGTACAAGAGAGAAACCTCTCACTCAGTAGTCTAGTAGAGCAGAAACCATATTTATTTAAATCAGAAATTAACTATGGCTGATAAATCACAAGGTTGGCTATGATTTCACAGAAAGGGAAAATGAGAAAATGCTCTGCCTAAACTGTGGACTTGCTAAGACCAAGAAATCACAGGAACAGCAAAACCAAGTGGTAATATGGTTAAGTAATTGGAAAGACTCTTACAATATGTGGGAAATCTCAAAGTTGGAAAAATAGGTGATTAAAAGGACTGCCAACAGGGGGAACCATTAGTAAGAAATCCCAACGATGATGAGCCAAATAATCCTGAGCATTGAGGATCTACAGAAAAAAATAGCACAAATTGATTATCCACCCTGTCCTTCCACAGCGAATAAAACTTCTAAGTGTAAAACACAATGAAATATCCTTAAAAACAAACACAGATGGTAATAATGACCTAAATTGATGTGATATCACCAGTTATCAAAATTTATGGTGGTAACATAGTATAAAATATTTTATATTTTTCAAAAAAAATGTTAACAGTTTAATTTCTAATGAGAGGAAAATAATAAAAATATCAAATAATAAAAAATAACTGAAACAAAACCTGAGACACAGCAAATGAAAAAAAACACTACTGCAGGAGATGTAATGAGCAGCAAATTCAGTAATGCAAGTAAGTAATATGAATACAATAATTATTCAATGAAATTCTGATATACTTTAGAAATGTATTTTTAAATAATGAATATGAAAAATTCTTGGAGTAATATAAAAAACTAAAAATGCATTTCTCAAAATTGAAGATATTATAATTAAAAGAAATGTCTAATGAAATGGATATAAATTTTTAAAAAGGCAATTTGAAACTGAAAGGAGAAACTTAGAGAAAGAGAACCAAACTCAACAACAGAGTCTGGAGGCTCATCTTACTACATTTTTATTTCATAAGTGGAGAGCCTTTGCCACTAAGAATCTTTTCCAAGAGGAAGATCAAAAAGACTCCGGCTGCACCTTCAGGGCTACCGAATGCCGAAGACCTCTCGGCAACAGCCCTGCTGCATGGAGAGCCCCGTGGGGGGTCAACACCAGGCTGACCAGAAGCACCCTTCCGGGGCTCAGCCAAGTCAGGGCACAGGGGCGCGAGGGCGGATGCATCAGAAGAGTCCTCTCTGTCAGAAATCTCAGTATCCCGTCTCCAAGTTGCAGCGACTTGGCCAAGGGAAGCGGCAGGGGCATGAGTCTTGGGGATTTCTCTTCAGGGCCCATCTCTCCTGAGGGTGGCCCTGGCTGCTTCTGTGTCTTGGAATAAAGATCCTGGTTGGAATAAATATCCTGGTGCTCTGGGCCCTGGGAGAGAGTCTGTTTTGCAGGTAGACTCAGCGCAGCCTCCAGCAAGGCCTGGAAAGCAGTACTGACTCAGAATTCCATCTGTCCCTTGGGAGCTGACCCAGAAAGTGGTAGAATGGCAGGAGCCCCAGCCAGAAATCTTCAGAGCACAAGGTTAAGCGAAGCTGGGCCTCTGTCGCCTCCTCTGTGTAGTCCAGAGGCTGCTTTCCAAAGCCAAGAAATTGTTGGTCCATCATATAAATCTTGGACCAGGAAGGACAGAACGTTTATGCCAACTGATTAGGCAAAGGATTCAGGCATACCTATAAGTATTTAGGCTTGGGTATTTATGCTCTCCCAAGTTTAGCCATCTCCGACCCAAACAAGCGGTTCCCAAATCGAAATGAGACAAAACCATAAACAACCCTTACAGAAAGCAAACCTTACAAATGAGTTTACTGACACCAAGCAGCCAGCGAGGAAGGGACCAAACACTGCCAGCTTGCTGAAGTGAAAGATGCTAAACCAATTCTTGCTATGCTTAAATAGCATTCCCCCACCCCCACCCCTATACTTCGGCTTCTATTTATGTTCAAGAAAACAAGCTTGGCTAAAGCTGGACTAACTACTACAGTAGCATTATTTGACATGACAATGAAATCCTAGGCATGGCATAACCAGTACTATTTGCTATGCGGAACATACTGCAATTGCCACTATAGGGTGATTTTCTTGGAGTTAAGCCTGACAAGCAAATCATGTTACCACTGAAAGCACGCAGACGTGACTAAGACGGCATTTGCTATGGCGAAAAACGTCGGTTTACCAATAAAACCGAAACGCTATTCATGAAACATAGTTGAAAGGGGACTTGGAATTGAGGTTAACTTGACTAACACCTCCGAGATGTGACAAACCAGTATTTCCTAGATTTTAAAAATCACATTTTCCTTACACTTTGACTTCGACTTGACTTAAACGAAATGTAGTGAGAACACTTATTACAAAAAGAAACTTGCTGAGCAGGCCACTTAGCGTTGTTCAGAGAAACTAGGGCTCTGCCACCAAGATAGTGCATGCACAGAGCAATAATTGTGCTGCAACTGAAAAAAGTCCAGAGAAGCGAAAAGAACATTACTGGGATCCTGCAAGTGACAAGAGGGAATAGTTCGTCGTGTCCTAAGGAAAAACATGAGTTTTGCACAATCAACAGTGTCTGATAGAAACTGCGGGTTCGGCGAAAATAGCTGTATTGTGACCGAAAAACATCCCTCTCGGAGGAATGAGCGGTGTAATGAGGCAAATGTGTGTTTAGTTAGATAAAGCTCAAATTAATGATACTAATGAAATGGCAAACGAGACCAGTAAGTCAGCGCAAATCGCCCTACTGCGACAGTGACACAGCCAGCAACAGAACCAGCAGCGCCCAGGACCCAGAAAGCCGCGTCACAGCGCGCCCTTCGGTGCTGCAAAAATCGCCAGCTGCGCTGCTAGCGGAAGCGCGGAGGAGAAACCTGCTACTTGAGATAAATAGCATGAAGTCCTTGCGGAAACATCAGCAAGCAGTGGTGGGGCCAGGAAGCTTTTATTTTGGCTAACCCAGGAAGAGGGCAACTGCTTAACATCTGACACCACATTAGGACATTAGGAGAGGCGATGTTCCCGAAACATATCTGGTTTTAGGCAATAGTGGTGCGAAGACCGAGAAGTCTGCAGCTCGGTTCTACTGGCGAAACGGCGGCGTGAGACTGCCCAGTGCCCGGTGCAGCTCTCGGAGCTGCGAGCGACCAAACGCAGATGCGGAACCCCTAACGGTGCGCTGATCCGCCAGAGCCGGCACCGAATAGGTAGAGGTGCAGGGCTGGAGAAATGTACGACCCTGCCAAAGGTACACTGCCGCCAACGAGGTTCTGCTGGCTGGGATTTGCGAACCAGCAATTGCCGCCTTAGTTCCGCAGGCCTCGGGGAACTAGCGGCGCTGAGATCTAGAAACTTCTGGTGCGACCTGCAAATATCCGGCGAGTTGCTGAGAAAAACTCGGATTGGTGCAAATGTGTGCAGTGACTGAAAAGTCACCCACATCAGTGCTACCAACAAAATGGAAACGGGGACAGCCCCGTTTCGGACGGCGGTACTGCGACCAGAAAGCGCCGGCCGGGCCCCAAATGAAAGTGTTGCTGAGAAACCCGTCGCCAGGTACTAGGATTGGTGCTAAACGAATAGACTATCAGCTCTTGGCGGCTTTGCCCCAGAGAAACACCTGGCTTAAACAGCGGTGTTGCCGGCCAGAAACTGCCCTTTGGGAGATAACAGCCGGGCTGAATAGAATGAACTTCAGTAGATCCGATAACATACATCAAAGGAAAACCCCAAAATAAAGAAAACATACAGAGAACTAACCTTTTAAAGAATAAATGCAAACACTAGTAATCGTGCTGTACTATGAGTACTACGGTATCGCTGTCAAGTCTGAATCAGTATGTGATTTGTCTAAACCTGATTTTCTATGAATGAAATATTGTGGGCACAGCTAAAGTGGTATTCACTATACCTAAAAAAAATCTCATTGTGTTCTGTGCCCAACTTCTAAACGATTGAAAAATCTCAGGCATATAACCTAAGTGAGACTTACTATTGTAAAACCAGGACTTGCTCTGATTAAAAATTTTGCAGGCATGGTTAACCCAAATCGGTTACAACTAAATTAGGACCTGCTAGGGCTAAGGATGTATTCACAGGGAATGGGTGGAAGGGAATGTAGGAGAAGGTTTTAGAAATCTCAGGCATAGCTAAATTCAGACTTGCTACACTAAAACTGGCTCAATAAGGACTTGCTCAGATGAAGAAACCTGGTAAGCATAATTAAATCCTGACTTGCTGGGATTAAGATCTTTCAGGCACGGAGAAAATGAACATGATATGGCCAAGAAATTGCAGCCAGAGCTAAACAGTTATTTGTGCCAGTTAAATTGGGACCTGCTATTGCAGAGAAATCACATTTACAGTTCTATCCCCACTTCTACCAGGTTCAGAAATCACAGCTAAGGCTAACCAGGATATGTTCAGCTTAAACCCGGGACTTAAGAACAAGAAATTGTAGGCGTGGGTAAATCAAGTTGTGCTATGAGTAAGTAATAATAAAAACTCATATAAGTGCTAAACCTTACAAAACAAAGGTTTAGCCACACTGATGACTCATGCGATGCGCCCACCCGCCCACCCATCGAATGGTAAAAATAGGTAATGTGTGCTGTACTAGGAAATTCTGTGATTTTTTTATGACAAAAGAATAGCAAAGATTGATAAAGCACCCAATACTGTGACTATGATTAAAATTCATGAATACAAAATACTATGAGTGGTGGCCTGATGCCCAGTCCACCACTCCCCCCACCCAACCAAAGCCCATAACAAACCTATTTTAGCCCTGAATAAAGGTGAAGAAAGTAAACAATCTTCCTGGAGGGGGGGGGAGGAATGCAAACAAGGATGTAAAAAAATGGCATTGATTATATCTTAGTCTTAAACACTAACCTTAGTAAAATGTCAGGTCTTAGCCCTTTCAGTCATTATACTAGAGACCCAATGTCCTCATACTATATGCAATGTCTCTTCTGAAATCACATATTGCCTCATGCATTTCTGTTCACTTTGTGGGGCACTAACCTCTGGACTGACACCACCAGAGAACTTCTATTTGTAAGTCCAATGAACCCGTGTGCTGAGACCAGCTCACTACGAGGGGTTGAGGAAGACACCATGAATCTGAAAAATAAAGACACTGATACAGAACAGTCTTTTTAGATGAGAGCAGGGGACTCATGTCTCAAAGGACAAGAGCCCTGAATGCTTGCTCAGCACTATTTTCTCAGTAAAGTAGGGAGTGCACAGAAATAACTTTTTTATTGTGTTTATTCTCTAGCAGTATGTGCAGACAGAGAAATTTCCTGTTTCTTCATTATCGGGGTAATGATTACGGGACAAAGAGCATGTTTTTGCTCTATCTTTACTGGAATGATAGCCAAGTGGATGTTTCTCAACTTTGGCTAACTTTAGTGTTCTAAAGTTAACATTCCATCATAAACTACAGGTCTCAGTGTTCTGAGTCTGCTGATGTTTTGCAAAGCTGTTGCTTTGACTTCTCTTATTTTTCCCTTCACCCGTGTTACCTTTTGTACCTGGTGTGTTTTTCAGTCTAGCAGCTGCAGTCTCCCGGTCATTGCACAAGCTTGATCTGGGCATGAACAATTGGTGAGCCAGCCAGGAGTCTGAGACACTAATCACAGCAATAGGCATGAATCGGTGGAAGGGAAAATCCATGGAGAAATTCCCAAGTTGGCATATATCATCCAGGTGGGGAGGGGTTGCTGCCCTTCTCGACAAATGGGGACCATCATGAGAACATGAGGATACCTTGAAAACTCTGGAGGGGTTGCTAACTGTTTTGCAACACATAGTAGGGCAACTAAATCTTAGCAAAATAAAAAGAGAATTCTGGGTAGCAGTGGCCATAACCTGGCCCTTTTAAGAGCCTTATGTATGACCATGGAGGCAGACCAGGTAACAAAAACAACAGCCTGCCATCTAGAGGAAGAATTAGAATTGAAGAGGAACACATGGCTCACAGAAGCAGGCATGAAATATGCCTTATCCAAGCTTTTGCATTGTGTGAATGATCAATTAGATAAACTAGCTTGAAGATATGCTCAAGTCCATGATAGAAAATTACCCTGAGTTTGAGTCTAAGAATACGAACTAATCTGGGATGGGACCCAAAAGCTTGGGATCCCATAGATTCTTCATCTGATAATGAAGAAAAGGGAAAGGAAGAGATTTGGGAAGCAGAGGAAGAGGAGTTTCCCCCACCCCCAGCAAGTATGCCCAGTGCTACATAAAAGAATAAAAACAGCACTGGCATGACCTGCCAGGGAAGGCTCTCAGGATTTTCAACCTTCTGCACAGAAACTCAATGTTACCATGAGAGATAATATCATGGTGGAAACAGGTGATCTTGGCTAGCATTAAGGCAGAAAGCCAAGGAGTCATTATCTGATTTGTTTTTTATGATTATGGGACACAGGGGCTCAGGGCATAATATTAACTAGGATGGAAATTAGTAAATTAGCATCTATCAAAACACACTCATCACTATGCCAGTTCCTGTATGCTATCCTAAATCAGGTAGAAACGGTATCTTTGTAGCCTGGCTAATAGCTGTGTTATTGGCTGCCTGGGCCAATTAGGTAGATATTTCATACTCTCCTCCACATTGGTAAAAATATGGAGGAACTTCAATGTTGGGGACAATTAAGGTAGCATATATAGATTCCACCCTCAGCGATGCCGAAAACATGCAACATGGCTGCCAGGGCTAATACAAAAATAGCCTAAGCTACAATCAACCTTCTTTACAGAAGTACTAGCGGTTCGCGCCAAAAGTACAAAACCGCGCCAAAAGTATCAACCTTACAAACTGCCTTTTACCCTAGCAACAGCAGCAACCAATCC
>PVIY010016413.1:0-51787 GCA_004026745.1 Myrmecophaga tridactyla
TTACACAATCCTGTGCCCCCGGCCGCCGCCTCATCCCCTCCAGGGAGCCTGGCATCCCTTAGGCTGCACAGCTGACTCAGCCCGGAGACCACTACACTTCGGGCGGTGACCCACTGCCTCCCGCCAAGACCACAGGCCGTTTTCTCCTGACGGTCTGGGAAGCCCGGATGAAGAAGGACAAAACTGAGATGGGGGAACTGGAAGAGGAGAGCGGACGTGACCAGAACGGAGGGGGCGTGGACGCGACCAAAATGGACGGGAAAGGGCGGGGACCAGGGCATGAATGAGGGAGGGGGTGAGAGGGGGAGGAGCGGGAGTGAGCACATGAATGTGGGAAGGGGTAGACCTGAGGGGGCAAGGACGCGGGAAGGGCCGACCGAACCCGAATGGAGGAGGAATAGAGATGGGACATAAAGGGGAATTTAGAGGAGCGTTTACAAGGAAAGCATCGAAATGATGGGGACATGGACACGAGGGGGAGGAATGGGACTTGTACTAAGGCGGAAGGGTAGAAGGGTGAGCGGGAAGCACAGCGGAAGATGGGGGAGAAGAGGAAGGCGAGGAAGACATCAGATTAGGAGGGAATAAGAGAAGAAAGGCGAAGATGGAACCAGATTGAGGAGGGAGAGGATGAAACCAGAAGAGGGGTGGGACTGAGGAATGACAGGGGCTGGCTGACCTATCTGGGAAAGGAAAGAGAGCTAAGGCTTTCTGAAGAGCAGGCCGTAGGCGCAAGCAGCCTTTCTCCTCTCACCCCAGGCCGGTCCAAGATGCTCAGGATCCCGAACCACCCCTGGAGGGGTGACCTGAGGGAAAGGCGGGCTAGGATTCCGCACCACCCGAAGTCCAGCGGGTCGCGCCTGAACCTCCCAGCCTTTCCCACCGCTCACCTCCGGATGGTGTTGCTCAAACTGCGCTGCAAATGTCGGGTAAGCGGAGCTCTGGACGCGACGCTCCTTTGCGGGAATCAGACGCCTCAGCCTCAAGGTTATCACGGCTGCAGAGCCGCTGCACTCCCTCCGCGGTCCCGCCCTTCACCCAATCCTGGCTCTCCGCACGCTGGACCCGCCCCTCCGCGTTCTCGCTTGGCTCAGTCACCTTCAGTAAGAAGTGCAGCCCAAGCGGAACGCGCCTTCAGGTTGCCTTTTTGGGGAGAACTACATTCCGCAGCGGAAGGACACATGATATAAAAATTACCTCATTGACAGACTGTAAAAGCCAATGGGCAAGCGGCGAGGTAGCAGGACCCGCCCTCGGAACTCCGCAGACCTCCCACCCAGACCCCCAGGCGCTCGGGACACCTGTTGCCGCCAACTTGGGCTGCGGGACTGGGTCTCTTCTCTTGGCCCTCAACCCAGCCAACCCAGCTGCCCTGGGCTATCGGTCAGTTCTCAAATTTGTAAGTCCACGAGCGGTGTTCTCCCAGCTCCACGCTGAGTACTCCCCACCCTTCTGGATGCCTGTTCCAGCACACACCTCGTAGAACAGCCGAACAGGAGGTGTGGAGCCCAAGATGGGACCAGAAGGGGGAATGGAGACACATGGGATGGTAGGCGGCCCAGGCCCCCTTCATAGGCGACTCAGGCACTACGGGGGTGGGAGGGGAGCTAAGGGGGGCGGGGAGAGGGAGCCCAATGCTCTTTTGTCTATAAGTCTATTTGTTATCCTAGGATCGCGGAACAAGGAAGGACTGGTTGAGGCCCTGTGAATACATTTATAGGGGGCTGGAATCTTGCAGAACGAGTGCTTGAGCGTAAAAAGCGAATGTAAAACATTAATATTAGGGCAGAACTATTAGGGAGTATCATTAAAGTTAATAATGTATGCAGGGGTCAGCATTTCCATTTTCAACCTAGTCTGCTTTTAAATCAGTATTGTTGGAGCTTTTCTTCAGTTTTTTAGAAGACATTTTCCAATTCCCCAGTTTTTAGCCAATAACCAGTGATGAGAGCAGCTATCAATGAATGAAACAGCTGTCAACTTTTGCCTTCATTCAGCCAACCTCTGAGAGTAGATATGTTTCCCCATTCAAAATAGTGGATCTGTTCTCTTGGGCTCCTTCTTTCCTTTTCCTGGAAAATAAGACCAATGGGTGTAACCTGCTCAAGCAGGCACTGTGCCTGCAGCTGAATCACAGGACTTTATTCTGCTTTCCTGTTAGCTCAGATAAGCTGGGGAGAAGAAAGTGGCAGCTTAAATTTTTTTTAGATAAACTTTTTTCTATTTATTTCTTTTGTAAGCCTTTTCTCATTCCTTTGGTTGTCAACAGAAAGCAAATGCTTAGTTATTAAACTGTGAAAGGACATGAAGTTGTTGAGAGAAAAAAAAAAGTCAAGCCCTACCAGGGAGTCAGTTTCCTCCCTATCCAGAGAAAGGGGGATGGCATAAATGGCCCTATCTGACCCCTGAGCTGAGGATGAACTACAGTGCTGGGCAACACTAGTGTGCAAGTGATCTGGAAAATGCAATGCTGGAATATGTGCAATATAAGTTTAAAGTTCTAAATATAGATATGTTCCCAGGATTATATGCACCTGTATTAAACTGGAAATCCAGTGGCAAACTGTTGTCCTTCAGTACAGATTTTGATCACGCCAGTTATGAAAATGCTGCCGTAACACTCTTAACAGAGACTTAGCATATCTTTGCTCACATTTAGATGCATAGCGAAAAACTGCTGCAATGAGTTTAAGGAGATCAAAGTCATTTTTCTGCTGAGAAGTAGTATAATATTGAAGAGTTTGGGTTCCATAATATTTTAGTACCAGTTCCACTCACTAGTTCTATGACCATGTCCTGCAATTTAATATATAAGAGTCCAGTTCCTTAAAAGAAAGTTGAGAGGGCGGGCCATGGTTGGCTTAGCAGGCAGAGTTCTGGCCTGCCATGCCGGAGACTTGGGTTCGATTACTGGTACCTGCCCATGCAAAAAAAATTAAAAAGTTGAGAACAAATCCTGCTTCATAGGTTGATGTTTGATAAGATGATGTACGTGAATGAGTCTAACACAGTGCTCAATAGGTATTCTCTTTCTGTAGGACTAGTCCTGGAGGGCCTTGTGATCAGTGTCAGAACATCATTCTGGATCCAAGTAACTCAGCTTGCCCTTGTTTTCTAGGTTCTTTTCCTGAATCTTGATTTCTTTGGTCCAAGAACAAACCCCAATTAAAAGAGTACAGACCAGCCTAGGGGCCAGGCCCTACCACCTAAAGCCAGCCTTTCCCCTGTGCTCACCAAACTGGTTAGGATGGGAGGAGGGGATGCTAGGCTCAGTGGATTGGTGTATGAGAATGACTGTATAGATTGCTGTTATTTGTTTGGATTATCTGACACAGAACCACAGAATCTAGGAGTCTAGTGGTTTAACTCTCTAAAGTGATTTGGAATCTAGGGGGGTTGGGGGTGGTAAAGAATGTCAGTAAATGACAATGTGACCTAATCCTGGGGACTAAATACAAGCTTTGGTCCTGGTGAAGAGGGTGAGATTACAGGTTTTCTCCCATCCATCGTGTAACCTCTTGGCCTCAGCCTAAAACAATCCTGTGTTATTTCTCAGGCTAATACAGATATCCAGGGCAGCCCACAGGCCTTGAATGTCAGATTTAAAGCATAAATATTATCACTCTTGACCTCATCTACCCTTTCCAGAGCTGGACCAGGGCCAGATGGACTTTTATATTTATTCTATGACCTCCTTCAGACCTACACAATCTCTTCAGGCCCACCAGGGTGGCACAAAATCTTAATTCCATAGTTTGCCCAGACAAATCGTGGAAGAAAGAGAAAGTTGGCCTTTTGGAGTTAGGGATAAAGAAAGAACAGGTTGCCTGTGTAGGAGAGGGAAAGTTTCATGGAGGACAGAGTATTTGAGCTAGACTGGTTAGGAAACTAAAAGTTGGGGAAGGTTTCAGTGGGAGGAAGTGCAAATATTGACTGTTTTCTGAATTGTGAGTACGTATCTAGATTTCTCCCAGGTTGTTGAGGAAATGCTCAACAGCACTTAGAAGCAGGAGGGGAAAAGCTTGTGGAGTCCCTGGTCATTCTAAAAGAAGTTCTCTGCCTCAGCAAAGGTGACCTGGTCAGATGACATGATGTCCAGAAATCGTTCTCCAGCCCTGAACTACTCTTGAGATCACTGGACAGTCTCCTTAGGGTGGTCTAATCCTAACCACCAAGCCATTCTCTTGGACGACCTGTATTCTCTCCTTTTTCCTTACAAGTGTAGCCAGAGCTCAGACTTCCTTAGATGTAAGCGGAACGGTGAGCAGACCCTCTCTCCAAAAAGTATCTTCCCTTTTGCACATTTTAGCACTTTCAATCCCAAGCACAGACTGATCCTGACACAAGGGTGTGGGGAAGAGATAGAGCCTGAATCAAGATTTGGAAGACCAAGAAAAGCACCAATGAACAATGACAAAGTGTCCCTCTCCTCAGGGACCATAGTCTGCCTTTTCCTTGGTACTATACTTCCAGCCTCCACCTCTGTATCCATCCTTGCTCCATTAGGCTGCCAGCTAATCTGATTCACTTATCCTGGAAAGGACAGCCAGGACTAAAGAGACTTTGGTCTCTCCCAGATAAAATTTTGGTAAATAATGCTTTAAGGGTAGCATCTCTGGCCCTATTGCAGGGGGGTGGTTCTGAGATATTTTGGGTTTGTACTGGGCTCCAAAGGGGCTAATGCCCCTTCATGTGAACTAAAGCCTACCCTATACTCACTGAAGCTGACACATCCCCCAGCCACCCATCTCAAAATTCATCCTGAGAGAAGCTAAGTAACCCAGTGATGACTCAGCAGCAGACTTTTCCCTTTCTCCCCACACCAGCCAGAATGAAAGGTAGAAATCAAGCTGAAGGCTCCTCCCCAATGGATGACATCCTTACCACAAACTGAGTCATGGCCACACCCTGCCTGCATGGAAAATTACTAGGAGAGGAGGGAAGGGAAAGGTTGAACTATAGGGCGTTTTGAGTTCTCAGTCCATAAATCACAGCCATCTGTCCTCCACCTGGTGCTAATTGAGGAAAATAGTTCTTTTCCTGACCCTAGCCCTAACGCAAGCATGTTCAAGACTAAATGCAGTACGGTTGCTTGAGTCTAGAACGATGTGAGAGGTGCAGCTAGAATGTGCACAGTCAACCTGCTCTCTCCCTGGGAGGGGGAAAGAACAACTCTCCCTCAATCCCCTCTCTAGGCTTTGGGAGGAGTCCTCTCCAGAAACTCAGAGTTCTATACTGCATGCTTCCTGTAATGAAAGCATTCTGGTTATGAGTGCTGTGAACTTTTAATTAGATTGTTTTGTGTATGTGTTGAATGTTATCAGTTATTATCTATGGCTTTCAGATCTGATTTTAAAAGACCTGCTTTTCTGTGGAACACTGAAATCACATGTTTAATTTCATAGAATTTTACTGGCATAAAAAGATCACACTCACGCACATGGTGTTAAAAAAAGTGATACTAGCTCAGCTATTTTAATTTTCCCAGTAAAACACACTATTTGTTCATTCCTTCTCTTTCCATCATTTGCTAATACTGACTATATCAGATGCCACTGATAAAGAAAAATTTTAAGAAACACAGTAGAAAATTATTAATTTCTGAAAACTTAATAAAACTGTTATACAATTTTATAGTCAAGCACTTAAATCAGGTGCTGGAATATAATTGGGATCAACGTGATAAAAGTTTAAGAAATTCTAGGGCAAGTAAAAGAGTAATTAAGAGCTTAGGTTCTAGAGTGGGGCAAATCTGGTTAAAATCCCAGCATTCTCACTATAGCTATAAAACCTTACACACGTGTAAAAAAAAAAAACCTTACACACGTTAAGATCTCTAAAGAAAACCTATCTCCCAGCTTTGTCGTGATTAATTGAAAAAAATGTTTATAAAGTTTAAAAGGCTGTACAGCATAGAACCAGAACACGTTCTGAAATCAGACTGCCTGTCACTCACTAGCTGTGAAATGTGAGCAAATTATATCCCCTCTGCCTCTGTTTTCTCATGTAGTAAATGGGGAGACTAGCACCTACTTAATTATAGGCTTGTTGTAAGGACTGAGTCAATACATGCAGAGAACTTAACAGCAATGATAAGCACACAGTAAGTACTTCAAATTGCTTAATATAATGTCTAGCATCCAGTAAGAATTTGAAAGTGTTATGCCTAATACTATATAGATGGGCTACAAAATCAGGAGGCAGGAATTTCAGCTACACTGGGCTCAATGATAGGGTCATTTACTCAGTGAAGAGGGTTTTCTCCTAGACCTGAATCAAAAGTGGGTAAAGAGAGCTCTAAGAGATGTGTAGAGTTGCTATAGTTTTGATCAAGATAGGATAAAAAAGTTTAAGAAGCAGCTCCCAGAGGAATGGACCTTAAAAACGGTATTTCCATATAAGGCAGGTTAGGAACTAAGAAATAGGGAAAGGTAACCCAGGCAAAGACAGTCTCTCCACAGTACAGCAAGAGTAATGAAAGACAATAGGCCATTTAGGGCAGGCTATGTAAATCAAGAATTAAAAAAAACAATTTTTGAAAAGCCAGGCTGTATTTAATGCTTTTTGTATTCTCTATGCTTATATTCCTTATATTGTTTATTAATATTTCATAAAATGTTTGGAAATTTCCAACTTGTCTAAGCTATGCTTAGAACGACTTAGGGTTTTGGATATATGGAGTACAGCCTGGCAGGCCAGTACAAGGCTGGCAATGGGAATTTCAATAGGGAAAAGATGGAGTTCAATGAAATGATTAGGTGTCCTATATACAGCTGCCCCACCTCATCTTGCTGACCATGAAGAGGAATTGGGCTTCTGTTTCTTAAGGGAGGTGGAAATCCTTTAGGGTCTTTTAATTGATTTCAGGTTAGAGACCAAGCCAACTACTTGCACCTGCAAGCTCTCCTTTTTCCAAAGAAATAGCTAGGAGGAGTAAGAGAGTAGAGGTACAGCTCCTGAGATAGAGAGCAAGGGGGACTGGGCAATTTTTGTGCAAAGATCAGAGGTAGAAAATCTGAACTGCTCTGGCCTTAATGGTCCTTTTAAATCTTGATCAACAGCTATCTTTGTTATTTCTATATTCGCAGTTTGTTTTATCTGCTTAACTTATAAATTTCCCTTCTTTACCTAATCCATTGATTTAAATGCTAACAAGATCTGTAATACACTACAACCAACATAAATAATCCCAATCCTCAGGATATTCCACTTGCTCACCCCCCACCCTCTTCCCACCCCCCACTTGGGGGCTTGAGGTAGGTGCTGGGTCAAGGCTAGTCAGACCACAGTGATCATATCCAGTCCACAGCACCTTCCATTTTATTGTTTTATTTACAAACAGGGTGAAGTCAACTGGGAAAATCAGGGCTTGGGAGTCAGTTTGGGCCATCCAAATGTGGAGTGGTTCCTGGGTCAATCTCCACCATGAAGGCCGCCTCTTCTATCCTTTTCCTGACCCTTGGTAATGGCCCCTTGATTCCTCAGGGCAGCCTCACCTGCTGCTCCTGAGCCCTTCCATGAGGACAGATGGATCCTGGGGGAAGAGGGGTGGTAGGAGGGCTGGGGCCCTCTCAGTTTGTGTAAACCTGAGTTCCGATCACACGCATGATTTCCTTCTGTATCTTGGGGTCCTGAGTATTAATGTTGGCATCGCCCACCTGACCATCCTCATATCTGCCAAAGATAGGGCAAATGTGAGCATAAAAGGGAGAGCAATAAGGTAAATCAATGGAACTGTATTTAGAGGTGTGGCCAACCCATCCCACAAGTCAAAACCCTTTGTGGCTACTATTTAGGAAGGAAGGGATTCAGCTTATCTGGCCTCCTTTAAAACAGAGCCCAATCTATACCCATCCTCCTCCAAGGGGAAACTCCCACAGCTAGTTCCACTCAGGTAGCCAGGGACAAATCTCAGGTAAAAGAAACAGACTTTTTCAATTTTTCCTATGTATTTCATACATAGCCACATTCCCACTCTCACTCCTTAGAGTAATCCCCAGGGTACCCTTCCAGACTCACACAAAGAAGAACCGTGTGCAGACATGGTCGGACACAGGGCACACCCAGATATTCCCATGCTTCTGGAGGTCCTTAGATGTAATCACTGGGAGGAAGGGAGTTGGATATCACAGATATAATGCTGAAGTAACAGAGTTCAGGCAGGGGAGGGAAGACACAATGTTTCAACTGGTCCCTCCTCTTCCTTGGCTGGATCATGTGCCAAAGTTACACCAGAAATAAAGGTTGAAGAGTCAGAAAAACAGACTGGGCGAGCTACCTACCTTCACAAAGTGCTATACAGTTTAGATTCCGACTCTGCAGGAACCTCGACTGAATGGATCGGGTCTGGAAGAGAAGATGACAAAGGAGAGCAGAGCCACATAGACTGTTAAAGCTTTCCCTAGAGAGGCTGGTTAACTGATGATGGTTGGGGATGGGGATCAGAGATATCCTTGGCATACAACCACCCTCCAAAATTTCCTTTCCCATAATCAATCTGGTCAAGCCCACAGCTTTCATCTTTAGATTTTCATGATGCTGAATCTAAACTCAGTCTCTACTTTCATAATTAAAGCCACAAAGGACTCTGGGACTGTATTTATCTTAGAACATAACCGATTCCTTAAAATGATCTTCACTCACCTCCTTACTGTTTCCTCACCTATCTCTGTAGCCTGAACTAGTCCCAGGGGAAGGGTCTTGCCTCACTAGAGCAGGGCCAGTTAATAATACCTGGGGGATGGTATTCATCCTGTTATATCTCTGGACCAGTTCATCCTTGGAGGGCATCCTGTGCTGTCCTTTTCCCATTCCTGTCATAGAACAACAAACACAGTTCATTCACCCATTCCTTAATCAAATATTTACTGAAGAACCTACCATGTGCCAGGCACTGAGCCAGACCCTTGGCAATACAGTGGTGAATAAAATAAACGATATTTACCCTCCCAGATTTTAGTCTGGTGGAGATTACAGTTTAAGGAACAAGGAATTACAACACAGTATGATAAGAATTGTGATGGAGAGAACATAGAGCACTGTGTCAGCCAGAAAAGGGATTTACAGAAGCATTCCTAGTGGAAGTGACAGCTAGGCTGACAACTATAGGATTAGGAAAACTTAGTTAAATGAAGATGGGAGAAGTGTTCTGGACAGAGGCGACAGGATATGGAAGGGCTAAAGGAAAGATAAAGCAGAGTGCCTTAGACTGTATAGAGTATAGCTGATGGCAGAGGAATGGAAAGAGATGATGTGGAAGAGGTGAGCTATGATGAGATCAAGCCAGCCTTGTAGAGCATGTTAAGGCTACTGGAGTTTATCCTGAGAGCAAGAGGGAACCACAGAAGGGTTCTAAGTTAGGACATGACAAATGAAATGAGCCAGGAATTGAAGATCCCAGAAGAGTGGGACACCTGGGTGTCAAATGCCAAGGCTGAGTGAAATGAGCATGGAGGAAGGAAGCAGGGCATGTCAGATCTGCTCTAGTCTCAAAGTTATACAGAAAACCCTGGCCAATGTCATTCAAGAGATAAGGAAGAAAGCACAGCAGTTTAGTGATGAGCAATTTTCCACAAGTAATTGCAATGGCAACTATCTTGAAGAATACTACTTCTTTCAAAAAGTCTTCCCTGACTTGAGAAAAAGGTGCAATTCCTTCTACTTTCTACCCTACCCAAATCTATAAATCTCTACCACCCTACCCACCCACCACACATAATGAATAGCCCTGCTTATTTCGTTTATAAATTCAACCTGGATTTTTCTTATTTAGATATAAAACGGTACTCGTGTGCCCTACTCCCAACTGTTTGGCCTGAAGAAAGGACTTCAGCCAGCCTTATCACAAGTAGGGATGAATCTGCAGGAGTGTGGGTCCTAGGAAGATGGATGAGGATGGAAACAATACTATTATTACAGGCCAGAAATAGTAATAAGCAGGAGATAGAAAGTTCCAGGTTGGAATTGCTTATCACTACTAACTCCATTCTGCTTCAACTCCTAGTTTATCTGATAGCCATGGTGTATCAGTAGGGATGAATTGTTGGACTGACATGCTCCACTGCTCAAGCTGTCAATACATCACACCCACTTTGAAGTCTCATGACAGATTTATGGCCCAAACAAATCTCAGAGCAATGAGTCTCAAGGCTTAAATTACCAAGTTCTTCCTCCTCCAGGACAGACACACACCACCCTGTTTCCATCTTCTCCATTACTCTTAACTAGGTTCAGCTCTGCATCGAAACTTCATGACCTCCTCAGCCTGGGTATCTTAGCGACAGGGTTCTGTGTGAAATTCCTGTTCAGGCTCTATCCAGAAGAGGCAGATGAGGGGATAAGAAAGAACAATCTGATTTCTATGGCTGGTCTTAAAGATGGCCCTTATGATATAATCCAAATCTTATCCCATCCCTGTCCAGTTGCATACTGTCTGTCCATACTGACCAATGATCTTTTTCCAGTTTCCTGAGATCAGATCCTGAGAAAATGGTGGCTAGAAAGATCCCTGAATGCTTTGAGACCAGATTATGTACTTATAAAAATTTCCTCTACAGAACTAAGCAAATAACAGAGTTTACCATCTCCTTTCTCAGTGTCCCTCATTTTAACCTACATACCATGGCTAAATCATTGGAGGGTCGGTCCACTGGTCAAATGGATGCTCTCCATTTACCTTCTACCCCCACCCCAATCACTAGGCTGGGGCCACCCAGAGAAAGAATGAGCAGAAAATCAGGAGTTGGGAAGGAAATATGCAAGACAGAACTGGCAAAATGTCAGAGGAACTACAATTAAAGGAATACTTCCACACATACCCATTCAGCAGCCATACTCATTTGTTAAATCCCATTTTCACTATAATAATACCTCCTCCTCCTCCTTTAATCCTTCTCCAACCTACAGGGATCTTTGGGGAATGCCTGCTCTTTTTCATGTTGAGAAGGGGTGTCCACAGTAAAGGATAGGGAGATGTAGTTAATTGATAATCCTGGAAAGGCTGGTACCCCTGAGTTTCTGGGTTTATCTGACCTAGGAACCCTCTGGGAATTATATGTTCCAGGAAGGCAAACCTAGTGCATGAAGTCTGTACAGACTTCCAGTTCGAGCCTTTGGTGTTCTTAAGAGTCAACAGGAGTGATGCTGATTGGGGTTTAGCAAACTATGGCAATCAGCACTCTCTAACTGAAGCTTGCATAAGAGCAGCCTCCAGAACAGGCTCTTGACTCCATTTGATCTCTCTTGGCCACTGATGCCTTATTTTACTACACTTTTTTCACCCTTTTTGTCAGGAAGACATTGCCAATCCCATGGTGCCAGGGCCAGACTCATTCCTGGGAGTCTTGCCCCATGTTGCTAAGGAGAGTTTCATGCCTGAATGGCTTGCATCACGTAGGGGGTAAAACAATTTTCCTTACAGAGTTCGGCTTGGAGAGAGAGAGGCCATATCTGAGCAACAAAGAAGCTTCCTGGAAGCAACTCTTACTACCCACTCACTTTTATAGAGAGTCTCATATCTATGATGTCCTCAGAAACAGGCACTTAGGCAAAGTCTATTTTGTCTGTCCAATAAAGTGATTAAAAACAGTGGCTTACAAGTTAAGAGACTGGATTCCTTCTAGCTCTGCTACTCATAGTTGTGCGACCCTGTCTTATCTGTATAGTAATAAGGGACTGACCTAGAGCACATCATATGGTCTCATATGATGTTTTTACACAATCACTAAAGTGATGAAGACAGACAAGAAGTCAACAGAGATTCCTGACTCCATCTGATGATTCAAGTTATTCAGGCACTTAGTGGTATTAAAGGCCTGTTAGAGGGGAGAGAGAAGAAAAGGGGAATGAGGTGAATAGTGAGAAAATACACAATAGAGGAAGAATCTTACTACTCAGAAAGTAAAAGGAGCTTAATCAGAAGGATGCTCAGACTGGGTGGGACAAAATTAAAAACTGAGGAATCCAGACAAAGACAAAAAAAGACTACCCTCACCCTGCTTTGAACTTCAGGAAAACAGTAATATGCATCCATTCATTCAATAAATACTTATTGGGCACTTACCCTGCATGGACTAATCAAAACATTTGTTTCATAACATGTTACCATTTATTTAATAGGTCAGTGAACACTACAGACCCAACCTATGAAGTAGACCCAAGTTTTAAGACAATACTAGTGTCTTATATCTAACCATGTACTCCCACACTATCCCAACTACCTGCCTCCTCTTGGGAGGTAACTACTATCTTGAAATTTGAGTTATCAGTCCTTTGGCTTTTTTTCCCTTTAATTTTATCATATATTTCTAAATAATATATATATTTTTTAATTAGAGAAATTGTAGGTTTAGAGAAAAATCATGAATAAAATAGAGTTCCCACATACCGCCCTATTATTAGCATGGTATATTTGACACAATTACAAATTATAAAAAAGAACATTGTTGTTCTTTCATGAATTACAACAAATAGTGTGTTTTTTTGCTGTATGCTGAGGGTCACGTTTCATTGTTTTCCATGTGACTATCCCATCATTGCAGCATCGTTTGAATCTTTTTTTTTTTTTGGTGGGTCGAGTGCATGGGCCGGGAATCAAACCTGGGGCAAGAATTCTACTACTGAACTACCCTTGAACCCCTATAATGTTTTTAAACAAAATTTTAAAAGGCATCATAGTCTTCTGGATTTTACTTAACATATTGATAAGATTTTTCTATGTTGTTGCATGTCATTGATGTTCATTCACTTTCATCCCTGAACAATAATCCATTGTGAGAAAACTTCAAAATTTATCTATTCTTCTGATAAACATTTGGGCTGTTGCAAAGATTTGCTGACACAAATGGTATTGTAATAAACATTCATGTACCCGTCATTGGGTGCACAAAGAAGAAATGAAATTGCTGGGCCACAAGGATAAGAATGTTGAACTTTATGAATGTCAAATTGATTTCCAAAGTGACCGTGTCAGTTGATATCCCCATAAGCTATATAAGAGATTCCACTGATTTACAACCTCTGGTAAGATGCCTATTCATGTTACTTGCCCATTTTTCTATTGGGTTGTCTTTTGCATTGATCTGTAAGAATTTTTAAATATTTTTATTACTAATCTTTTGTGGTTATGTATTGCAGATGTCTACTGGTTTGTAGCTTGTCTTTTCCCTTTCTTTAAGGCATCTTCTGGAAAAAAGAGTTTTAATTTTTAATACTTAAATTTACTAATCTTTTGGATTTGCAATTCCATCTTTTTCTGTTTTCTCGAAGATTCTGTGTAAGACTGGAAAAATCTGTTTCTTCAAAGTTTGTTTTAAGACTCACTTGGGCTTGCTTTTGTTTTTTGGAAATTTTTAAATTACCACTTCAATTTCTTTTATAGTTTTAAGGCTGCTGAGGCTTTCTATTTCTGTTTGAGTCAGTTTAATTAAATTATATTATTCTAGTAATTTGTCCATTTTGTCAAAGTTTTCAAATCAGTGATATAAAGAATTCTATTAGTTTTTAAAATTCTGCTATATTTGTAGTTATGGTCCCTTTTTCATTCATAATATTGTTTAACTGTGCCTTTTTTCTTCTTAATCCAACCAGGTTTTATGTTTTAGTTCTTAAAATAAATAATCTTTTGGCCTTTTTCATCCTGTCTGTTGTACCTCTTTTTATTTCACTGATTTCAGTGATTGTCTACATTATCTTCTTTTTTCACCTATGTTTGAATTATTCTGTTAGGGACTTTTCTAGTTCTGTGATTTTGGATTCTATGTTTTCTTAGCTTTATAATAGTTACAATTATTGCAGAATATTAAATAATAATCTATAATTTCTTTCATGTGGTGGACATATAACCACATGGTGGTTATTTCTTATGAAGAAACCATATAGAACAAGAACAAAATCAGACTGAAAGGGAACCAAAACATGAACCTGGAAGACTAAGAACACTAAGTCAGATTCCTTTTTTGAGGTAGACAAAGCCAGGCTTATCTCCTGATTAGAATCTTGGCCTTGCTCATGCCCTATCTTTGGGATAAAATGTTTTCTCTTGCATTCAATATGACTAATATGATAGTGTATGATAACAGACAGTTTAAATTTTAAAAAGGTGTTCCAACAGGGAGAAGAAAAATGTCTCCAGAAATATAAGTCAATGTAAGAGTCTCAAGCCTTCAGATATATTCACATACACATCAACTCACAAAGTACATGTGCACATGTGTACATACACAATCTATAACGGCCTGTTAACACAAAAAATATGGTCTGCAAAAAGTCTGTTGAGTTTCATCTCCCAGTTACTCCCTAACGCATGCCCAGGGTAAAGCCCCAACAATGAATAAAACCAACCCCAAGGAGAAGAAGACAGCCTAAGAGAAATGGAGATAACTGGCCTCATTTTGTAAGGAATCCAAATTTCTAATGAGAGAAAAGAGAGAGACTATATGTATACATGACTGAGGAAAGAGCTGACATAGACCAAGTATCCAGGAGAGGAGGAGACAGCACAAATCAGGTGTTTACAAAATGGATGCAATATAAACAGAGGCAAGGTGGCCAAAGGGTATTTCTTACCTGAATATCCAAAGGAAATACTGGAGATGGGGCTCAGGTAGATGCCCTTGCCATAGGCTGCTCCATGCAGCTTGCAGGGAAACACCAGGATGAGCGATATGAACCTGGGCCCTCCCATGGCCGAATATTAGGCAGCCACAAGGTTTATCCAGCCCTTTGTCCCTTCATCTACCTCTGATTCATTCAGATACTCTAGGAATTGACTCTTGAAAAGTTGACTAGCTGAAAAGTAAATGCAGGTTAATCCCCTTACCTATGAAAGACTACGCCATAGGGAGTGGAGAATGACAGAGCTTCAGAGTCCATGCTCCTGTCCCCAGGCCTTGGTACATATGCACATTCCAAAAGAGAGGAACTACAAAGCAGGTAGCTAGGAGAAGTGACAATAATCACTCCCTAGAGTTTCTCAGGGCAAAGAAGCAAGTTTCCAATATCAACTCTCTGAATGAATAGCTATATAAATCATAAAGCTCTGTCATTAGTAGGTTAATTCATCACAGTGGATGCATTTGTAATTCTATATTCCTGCCTACTGCTAAATTTCCATTCCCAAAACCATAAAAAAAAAAACAAATATACAAATATACAACAGCCACATTCCTTTTATACATAGTTCCAACTTTGTCTCCAGGGAAGCCCTCAAAGCCAACCAGGTTTGAGGATGCTGAGGCAAAGATAGCTGAGTACTCTAGAACACCCTTCCCCAAAACTGAGTGGGAAAGGGAGGAGGTGAAAAGGAAGGGCAAAGGGGCACAACCTCACCTGCAGTTTGGTGTAGGAAGCATTAACCAGCCCATTGCGCAGGATCGAATGCCAGTTCTCAATGTGGGACCCACTGTAAGGCAAAGAGGAATACATGTCTTTTCACAGCAGGAGGTTCCTGGGTGCCATTCCCACCATTCGCACCCACACAGGACATGAAGATGGACAGAGATACTAGTGATGGACGCGCACATGGACAGAGTCATAGGCATGCAAGATGTATGTGTGTGTGGTTAACCCCTACATCTTCACCTCCAATCCCATCCTCTCTTCTGCGCTACAGTTAGCTCCATTTTAAATTCTCAACTGCTGGTTCATTTGCTTGTTCTTCTGATATTTCAAATTCAACAAATTCATCTCCAACTCAACAAACTATCACTGATTCCATATATGGTTTCCAATTCTGACTTCATGTTTTATTTCAACAAAAGGGGACTATCACTACAAGTTAACTTTTAAAACCTCCTTCTTTCTCTCGTTCCCCTTCTACAATTAGGCATAAACTGCTGGTTTTCCTTCAAAGAAGCCTTTCAAATCTTTCCCAGCAATCTGTCCCCTTAACCATATCTTTTTATGTATAATGTCTTCTCACCTCAATGACCTCATAAATAGCTTGAGAATAAAGACATGTCATATGCATCTTTTTATTCTATTTAGCACCTACCACAATAGCATTTAATACTTGCTGACTATTTGGTTGATGAACATCAGTTAACACAAATTCATATTACTCAAGGGCATTTCTCCTTCCATCCCCATACATTTTCCGCCCTTCCCCCTCAACCCTCTCACTGGAAGGCAAAGGTGCTGCCGTAGAGCTTCTTCGCGGTCCGGAACCGAGCCTCCTTGGCAGGAGGGCTGCTCAGCAGGAGGAACTGGTGTGACGTGTGCATGAACTTCAGCTGCTGCCCAGGGTGGGGTGGGGTCAGGAAAACAGAGGAAAAATCGAGATCAGGGAGAGAAAGGTTGGAGATGGGTAGCAAATCAAGCATGCACTGATTCTGGATAAGGGAAATATGCACAAGCCCAAATACTATCATTGATGGACAAAGCCCATTAGGCAGACTAGTCTGGTGTTCCTCCCTGCTATTCACCAGAAATTTAAAAGATTTAGAGGGAAAATAGTCACTTACCCTGCTGAGAGGTAGTTTGACAATGTGTGACCTGTTACTAGAGATGATCCTGGGGAAAAAAAGAGAGAAAAAAAGAAAAAGATATAATAGTGTACAGTTAAGTCATCCTGAACTAGGAAGTGGCTTTTTTTCTGCCCTCTTAGAGAAAAAGCAAGGATTCCAAGGCTGTCTGAATGGTGCAAAACGTTCAAGTGATTATCTGAACATTCCTTGTGGGAGGTAATGTTTGTGTATAAAAAATGTATTAAAGTGCTACTGTCCAGAGAACAGCTAGTTTGGAGATTTCAACCATGGATAAAAGAAAGTGATTGGAGGTAGGCTGCTGCACATCTATGAAAAGAACTAAATGAACAATACAACAATTCAGCTACCAAAAAACCAATAACAATAGAAACTGAGAGAGGTCTTTATTAGGATGGTAAAAACCTGTAACTAGAATTTAGAGATTCAGGCAGGACTGGGGCTTAGAAGCCAGTCTGCCTGAGCACAGAGGAAGCCTGAAGGCCCTTAGGGATAAGAAAGAATGGAGAGAATGCTAATGTCAAGGATAAAGAAAGAAACAGAAGAAACTAGAACAAACTTCCGAGAAATCAGACTGGGGTATACCCCAGCTGAACTCAGAGGAAGGGAAAGAACAAAGGCATAAAACATTGAGGGCTCAAAAAGCAAAAATTATTTCCTATAGTTGATACAGTTTGCTTTTTTTTGGGGGGGGGGGGAGGGGGGCAGTGTGCATGGTCCAGGAACTGAACCTGGGTCTCCTGCCTGGAAGGCAAGCATTCTACCACTGACCCACTCATATACCCTCAGTTTGCTTTTTTTTTTTTTTTTTTTTACCTCATCCTTATCCTTATGATGTCATCCCGGATGCCCTATACTTTGTCATTCCTTACATTAAGAGGGAGGAAGCTGTTGTACTGAGAAAGTACTGATATCAAAAACAGAGCAAGAAGAGGGAGACAAGCTAGAACGAGAAAGCTATGTTAGATAAACAGAACAAAAATCAAGATCACGGAGAGAAGGCAATAGGGAATGGTCAAAATCTTTGCCAGGAGAAGGGAATAATTAGGGTCTATCAAGGCTCTGGACATTCTACATTAACAGGAAGGCCTTGAGACAGTGTACAGAGGAGTAGTACGGATAGACAGACCTCTCTGAATGTACAGAAAAGTTAGCTGAATGAACAGTGTTAATTTATATATGCAAGGAGTACTCAAAACCCTATTGGGAAACATGGAACAACAAAAGAGAACTTGAAGCATCAGGGTGAAATTTGACGGCTCTTTGAGGACCGGAATTCTTGTCAAGGCAAGGTGTAGAAATAGAACCCCGAGAAAAAGCAGCCATAACATTTACAACCTGGAAAGGACACTGAAACCACTTCTAAGAGAAGGTGTAGGTTCCATGTATAATACCCGCCTAGGGAAGGATAAGTTATTCTATCCATACCACTGCAGGAGAGGATGGGCCAGGGGATCCAGCTTGTCCATCTGCTTCTTGATTTCCAAATACGATCCCTGTAAGACAATGGCCATAGGTTTATCTCCCAGGAGAGGTGGGAGCCTCCCACTTTTCAGACTATCAAGGACCAGAGCTGGGCACTGAAGGCCACATGGGGGCAAGAGGAGATAGGGGTCCCACCCATCAGGTGCCCCAATCAGGCTGGAATGACTCATAAATATGAAAATAGATGGTAATCAATATTTTAAACTTTTAACTTATGTGTGAGACTAAAGCAAAAATGTTTATTTGGTACAAAATTTATATTTTGACTAGTGCATCTCCTAATATAACTTATGTAGACAGCTTAATTAAACACCATAAGTACATGGAACCTTGAGTAGGGCATGAGATTTTGTTGGTTTGTCCAGAGTGATGCCCCAATAAATCCCAGCGTGATTAAAAAAACAAAACAAAAACTGAAGATGCTTACAAAACATGCAGGTGGGTCTCCCTCATTTTATGCAATTCTACAACCCTAAAAAGTTGATTATAAATCAAAAAATAAATAAACCTCCTAGAAAGATTAGGCTAAGGAATCCTGTAGCAGAACTTTTACATGAAGTAAAGAGTCTTGCTGTCAAGTAAATCATTCCTCCTAGGTGAATCTATGTGTTACCCTGAACTGTGACTTATAGGATTTACTGGGAAGAGGCCCACCTGTAAAAGTGAGTAGAAATGAATGTCTACTCATGCAGAGACTGAAGACGAGGGGTTGGGAAGTCTGATGAGAGACAGCCTTGAGTCAAAGGAAGGTCACTGCTCCATAGAGCTACCCCATCCCCAGGAGGACAGAGGATGTAGGCCCTTGGGTGTAGTTCCTTACCTCCAAGCCCTCTCCTCACCTTCCTAATCCTGGGCTGAAGTCTTTCCCTCGCTTCCCTAACTGCCTAAGAATTATGGGGAAAACATTAAGTATGGACGACTTGTGAAGAAATTAGCCACAAAGGTACAGGTTAAGAGAGAGACTAAAAGTGAAGAGAAGAAAGAGGAGTAATAGAGTTAACAAAACAGAGAATAAGGTTTGGAAGATTACAGAGGGAAGACTAAAGAAAATACAGTGAGGAAACTGAGTATCATCTCTAAATCTACATCCCATTCCCAAATTCCAAGCATAAAAGAGGACTTGAGCTGGACATGCAGAGGGCAGAATACCTGGGTCATCTCTCGGATGGACATCACACTATCCAGAGCTTTCTGAAGGCGCTCATAATTCTTTTTCTGTAAGGAATCAATAGAAGAAAAGAACCAGATGAAGAAAAACGGAGGACAGTAAGATGTGAAGAAAAGGCAGGCCAGATGTACAAAACAAATGATGGTAAGAACACAAGCCTTAATGTCAGATGGTTCTGAAATCACATGCCAGTTCTCTTTCACCAGCTGGGAGTACTAGGTGAAGTTACATAACCTCTCAGAACCTCAGCAGCACTGTTTGTTAGTGAAGATAATAATACCTACCACCCTCATAGATGTGCTCTGAAGATTAAATAACATATGTCAAGAACCTAAAACAGAGCCTGATACATAGTAATAACAGTGATAGTAAGGCACTGTTCTGGGTACTTTATACATTATCTCCCATTTTTTGAACAACCTGCCAAATAGTTGTCATTCACTTTTTACAGATAAGGAAATTGAGGTTCAGAAAGTTTTAGTGTCTTTCTTAACACCATTCAGCTAGGGAGCAAAAGAATGTCAAGTGGAATTCAAGTCTGGCTGGCTCCAAAGCCTATATTCTTCCCTAGCATGATATATTTCATCTTAACTTTTTATCCCCTTCTTCTGATAAACTCAGCTATTTATTTAGCAGCTAAATCCTAAAGTTCAAGAGTTTCCAAGAAATAAGACACAGGGTATGCCTTCTCTCCTACTTTAGAAATTCCCACTCAGGAAGGGCTTCTTTCTTTTCTTGGACTTACAGCACCCTCTAAATCTAAACCCTATAAAAAGTGGTCCTGATGCCCTTCTCCTTAGACTTTTACTTTTCCAGAGTTGCAATAGCACAGCCAAATGTTCCATTTCTTCAACCCTTTATCCAAAACAATTGTGTACACTGGAATGACAGCTCATAGTCTCCCATTATTATTTACCACTTTTGCTTCTTAGTTCTGATTTCCTTCCCAGGCAATTATACCTTGGGGTTAAAGGCCAGAGTTTTGGGATCAGTGGGGTCCACCACAGAAGGATAAGGCTCAAAGATGATGCTCTTTCTAGGGGACTCCAAAGCTGCCCTACACATGGCCACCAGAAGATCCACCACCTTAGGAGAAAGGGGAGAAAGGGAGCAGAAGGTAAATGATTTCCCAGTACTGGAATTACATAGTATCCAGCACAGCTCTACCTTCTGGGGTCTCAGTATTTATCCCTGTTCTTAAAAGCAAGTATGATTATGTTTTTTTAAAATTAGAAAATACAAGCTCATTATAAAAATTCAATGCTTAATTACAAAAGTGATTAAGGAAAAAGATACAATAATCCTCCTCCCCACCCCCAACCTCATTACTCATATGTAACTTACTGCTAAGTTTGATATATATTCTTCCAGACATTTTCCCTATGGAAATCGTGATTTTCTTACATAGGCAGTTAAGAAAAAAATAAAACTGTACTATATATATACTGTTGTATTTGCTTTTTACATATTATAATTTTCTATCCAAAAATAACTGTATAGATAAGTAAAACACGTAGATTAAAAATAAGTAAATAATAGGGGGAACAAATGTTAAAATAAATTTAGTAGACTGAAATGCTAGAGATCAATGAAAGGTAGTAGTAAGTGGTATAGAAAAAAATAGGGGAAACAAAGGCTAAAATATAATGGGTAGATGGAAATATTAGCAGTCAATGAGCCGGAGGGGTAAGGGGTATGGTATGTATGAATTTCTTCTTTTTATTTCTTTTTCTGAATTGATGCGAATGTTCTAAGAAATGATCATGGTGATGAATATACAACTATGTGATGATATTGTGAGTTACTGATTATATACCAAGAATGGAATGATCATATGGTAAGAATGTTCGTATTCGAATATTATGGTAAAAAAATAAAAAATAACTGTATAGTATTTCTACTATGAGGAAGTACCATAATTTCTTTTGGACCCTACAGATGGAGTGTATCCATTTTCTTACTATTACAAGTAATACTGTAGGATATTCAATATGAAAGCACTAATACTGTAGGATATTCACTATGAAAGCACTTCTGGAAGTTAAATTCTAAGGAGTGAAACTGTTGATCTCAAATCCCCAGCCACCTTTCCATCTTCCATACCTCTGCTCCAGTGGCCACCTCCTCTGCAGCTCCAGACATGACTCCCAGTGTGTAGAAGGAGAAAACACACAGCTCACGAGTACAGACAGCTGGCTAAATAGGCGGTTATTAAACAGATAGGGGAGGGGAGAAAAATGTGCATTAAGAAGGTGATTTGGGGAGAAAGACAATCCTGATCTTAGAGAACTCTATAACAAGGTAGGAATTGGGGTCCCTCTATGTCAGGAGCAAACTATATATAAATAAGTGAAGTCTTAATTAAAATGACTTACTAATAAGCTCAAGAGTTTATGCTGTTTCTTCTGTGAAGCCTTCCCTCTCTAGGCAGTCAGATGTTCTCTTCTGAGTTACATAACACTGCTCTTATCTCTTCTGTATACCTATTATGTATTATGGTTAAGTATCTGTCTACACACCTAGACTTGGAGTTCCTTGAGGACAGCATCATATATCAAATGTCTTGGTCAGTATATGACATTTATTTTTAAAATATTCAAAAACATTCTCAATTATTTGAGAGATCGTAAAAATATCTTCATTTCTCCAATCAGAACTGTTGCGATTCAGAGAAGAATAATTATTACTAGAATATCAGGGAGTGTGGACAGAATTCTACCTTTACCATAGACCCATAAAGGAAAAAGTTAAAGAAAGATGAGGAGTGAAGGGGCCTTGGCAGAGGACCCAAGGAAGAGGGTCAGAGTAGGGGTCTATACCTTGAGCATGGAACCATTCTGGAAGACATGCTGCTCATCACACACCACACAGTACTCATTCAATGTTGGGATTCTCTGCTCTGCATATTTCATGATCTGAAGAGAGAACAAGGAACAGATTTATTAAGTCTTTTGGAAATACAGACAGATATGGGAAATAATCTGAGTTTCTTTTTTAGCCACTCTCCTCCATCCCAGCCCTGTGCTTGATACAGGATCATTCCTGGGCCCTACACTTAAACTGATGGTCTAACAGCAGAGCTAAGAATGTATAGTATAGTAAAAATAAGAACAGCCATGACTTTAGATCTAGAAAACCAAGATTAAAGCCCCACCCCTACTACTTAGTATCTCAACAGGTACTAATCAAACTACTAACTGTAATTGCAGACTGTCCCTTTGGGTCGGGCAAGTATTTGGTCCTAGATACCACGGAAGCCTGAGAAGCCATCTCAACTAATCTGAACAGTATGTTCACTGGTAAATATCATAGGTAGAAAAGAATACTGTGCTGAAGAGATGGCACAAAGCCAAAGCTCATTCAACAATATCCTAAATTACTTTTACTATGACTGTATTAACATGGCCTTTTCAATCAGGTACACTTTGTGTTTAAATCAGATTCTTCTCATTTCACATATTTTGGGACTGGCAATGAGACATCAAAGGGTTTTACTCATTCATTTTACACAGATTTACCGAATGACTACTATGGACCCATCTCTATGAAAGGTCTGGATGATACAATGGCATAAAAGACTGTTTTTGCTTTTAAGACTTTCTACTCCAATAGGGGAAGTGCAGCATGTATACAAATTAATTACAATGCAAGGCAGCATATAGTATGTGACACATAGGTGCCATATACAACAAAAAGCATTATAAGAGTTCAGTGAGGGGACAGATCACTTCCAACTAAGGTTGGTGTAAAAGAACATTTTACAGAAAAACAAGCCCTGTTTACAATAGGCAGATATGGGGAGGAAGGCTGGTAGAGGGAATGGAATGAAGAGAGGTCTTAATAGAGATGGAAAAGTGAAAGCATGTACAGGGATCAGAAATTTCAAGATCAAACAATCAGTAGTGGCTGAGCAGTGAAAGAAGTGTCTGAGGGAACCAGAGACCACTAGAATGAGGATGTTCAGGATTGTATGAGATTCATGTCAATTCCTCTATCTTGACACCTATACACTTAAAATTTTCAGTGTCTCATTTGGCACTAGATCATAAGTTATCTGTGAACGTTGTCTTCCCAATAATACTCAAGTTTCTTGAGGATGGAAACTATGCCCTCTTTTCTCCTATTCATACAACATATAGTGTAGTTCTGGGAGCTTAGCAACTTATAAAATTATTAACTGACTGAATAGCTGGGAGACCACCTTTAGGGAATTGGAAGGGTGAGACAATAGGATGGGAAAAGCCTTGGAATGAAGCTTTAGATTTGGTAGTACCTGGACGAGGAATCCGTACTCCAGAGTGGGGATATTTTTGCAGTGACCACTGACCTAATGAAAGTAAAAAAAAAAACAGACCCCATGAGCTTTCCACAAATCTGAAACATAGCAAGTCCTCACTCATGTCTATCATCTAGAGTCCTCCTAAAGAAGCTAAACTCTCACTTGGATCAACTTAAGTAATCCAAAAGCTGGAGAGAGGACATCTAGGCACTTTTCCCCCCAAAAGTTCTGAAAAAGACCTCATCTGTCCTTGACTCTCTTCCAAAGCACATGGAATAAGCCAGTGCAGCAGCTGACTACCAAGCTCAATTGCTAGCCTCACAACCCCAGATACTCTATTACAGGGGCTACTATCATAAAGCGACTTTCCAGACAGTCTGGATTTAAGTTTTCAACTACAAGAAAAATGTGTTCTATTCTACCCACTCATAGTATATGCCTACGTTTAATTTATGATGCCTAGACAACCATATTCCCATCCCATTTTAAGAGGCTAAGTTTCCACTCCCACCCTCCAATGCCAAGTAAAACCCTCCTCAGCCCATGTACCAAAGGAGAGGTCCATGTTGGGGGAGGGAGGCCCATGTGCTGGGGGCACAGGAGACCTGCCTGGGGGCTAGGAGGGTAGCCAAACACCTCCACTTTGGGGTTCTTCATGGTACAGGAGATAGAACGATTCATGAGGCGCCCAACCCGAAGTTCTGGTACTCCCAGTTTGCCTTTCAGCATGGAGTCCTGTATGATTGGGAAACTGGGAGATCTGGGGAGACAGAGCAAAGAGAAGTGATGTCACAGGAATTCAATATGAGTCCTGTAAGAGGACTGGAGTAAGAGGGTCCTAGGCTAAAGTGGGTGAAATGACATAAGCCAAAGAGGAATTCATAATTGAGGAAAGTTCCACTGGATCTTAAACACTGTCAAGGCAAGTGGATCACACATCTGAACTTGATTTTTATGTTATCTGTGTGTTCTTCAGACTGAGACCATGGTGGATGAGCATAGGCAGGACCTAGGTTGCTCTCTATGACATCTACGCCAAGTGCAGAATGATTCTCTGGAGAGGATGCCTATTTCATTTACTCAGTGTATATTTATTTATTCTTATTAAATGCCTAAACACTGTGCTAAGCAAGTAGTAGTTACATCCCAAATAGCCTAATGTCTGACTGTGAATGATGGTGCCTGAGAAGGTACAAATTCTGTGATCTCAAGAGTCATCTCTTTAGTATTCAATAGTCAATAGCTGATACGTGGCCTGGAGTCAAAGAATGGAGCAATATTTATTTCCAGAACCTAACTAATAGATCCTAAGTGTGTGAAGTTGTACCTGTTTCGTGACTCTGCCTCCTTAGGCTGGGAAATAAGGATGAAAGCCAAAGGAAGCAAAGATGGAGAGATCAGCATACACTTCTCCAAATACACACAATGTGTGAGGAATTATGTTTTACATAAAGGATGGGGTGTGAGAATTAAATCAGGAAAGGAAGGCTAAGGGCACACAAAGGGCAGGACCACAGGGGTGGTTTTAGTAGTTAAACGTACAGAATTCAGAGGACCTTGGGAAAGGATAAAAAAGGTAGGTTGATGAACCCAAGAAGGTGGGATGGGGCAAAGACAAGATTACGGTAATCAGAGATTATCAGCACCTAGGGGAACACTTACTTGGGGATGGGTGAGAAGATGCTGAGGCCAGCTCGGAACTTCTTGATGGTACCACTTGCCTTGAACCAACTGTGCCTCTTCTCCTGCTGGGTCTTCAGGAAATCGTTGCTGAGATGTTTCCATTGTTGGGATGTGAACATGCCCAGGATTCTGAAGAATTAAGAGAACAGGTTTAGGAAAGCTCAGGCAGGGATGCTGGTCACATAACAAGGACTAAGAGAGGCAAATAATCTAAAATTCAGATCTAAATCCTGGGGGAATGGTGAGAAAGAGGGAAAATTCAACTTCACCAAGTGGAGAATTCTTCATATTCTCACAAGTAGTGGGGACAACCAAAGCAATAGGCTGAGCCCCCAATCTTTGGGTTTGTTCATATGAAACTTAACCCCACAAAGGACAGGCTAAGCCTACTTAAAATTAGGCCTAAGAGTCACCCCCAAGAGAACCTCTTTTGTTGCTCAGATGTGGCCTCTCTCTCTCTCTCTCAGTCAACATGACAAGCAAACTCACTGCCCTTCCCCTCTACATGGGACATGACTCCCAGGGGTGTGGACCTTCCCGGCAACATGGGACAGAGATCCTAGAATGAGCTGAGACTTGGCATCAAGGGATTGAGAAAACCTTCTTGACCAAAAGGGGGAAGAAAGAAATGAGACAAAAGAAAGTATCAATGGCTAAGACATGCCAAACAAAGTTGAGAGCTTATCCTGGAGGTTAGTCTTATGCATTAAACAGATATCACCTTTTTAGTTAAGGCATAACAGAGAGGCTGGACAGAACAGCCTGAAAATGTAGAGCTGTGTTCCAGTAGCCATGTTTCTTGAAGATGACTGTATAATGATACAGCTTTTGCAGTGTGACTGTGTGATTGTGAAAACCTTGTGTCTGATGCTTCTTTTATCTACCTTATAGACAGATATATGGACTAAAAATAAATAATGGGGGAACAAATGTTAAAATGAATTTAGTAGATTGAAATGCTAGTGATCAATGAAAGGGAGGGGTAAGGGGTATGGTATGTATGAAATTTTTTCTGTTTTATTTCTTTTTCTGAATTAATGCAAATGTTCTAAGAAATGATCATGACGATGAATATACAACTATATGATGAAACAAAAAGAATGTTCATATTGTATGTTGATTGGTTTTATTAATAAAAATTAAAAAAAATAATAAAATTCAGATCTAAAGACCGCAAAGCTGGTTGTGGTAGGGTAATGTGGAATCTGAAGAGCCCCTTGATATGACCTTAGCATATGGAAAAATACTGTTCTAAAGTACCTCTAAGATAAGGGGGTAAATACCCACTCTCATTACCTAGCTCAATGGACTAGAAAGATTCTGATATTCTTGGCCTTTAGAAGGAAACCTCAAAAGTGAGCCTTCAAAGACTGTGAGCCTTGTAATTTATTGCCAAGAATTACTATACTGAGAGTGGAGCAGAGGTCGTGGAATGGCTATAAGTGCTAACTTCTGACTTGTGAATAGTAAAGAAATAGGAATAGTCATGAGGGGTACTAGTCCCTCATAAGTAGAAAAATCACATCTGCAAATTTATGGTTTCCAGCATTAGCTAGACCCTCAGCTAGACTTGTCAATTCTTTCATTCGTCGCTAGTATTATTCTAAGCTATTATTCTAAACCTGTATCACCCTCTTTAAACTCCCAACTTCACCCATAACCCAAAACTACTCTTCCTTCCTATAGAGAAACAGATCATCAGATACGAGCTCTCAACTTTCCAACTCTACTTCAAAATTGATTTCCATATTTCCATCTTTACCTAAATGCCTCCATTATCTGGAGACACGTCCTATTTAAGATCAATTCCTGTTTGTACTCTAGATCCCAGCCCCTTCTATCCTCTTCAGGGGCCTTGATCTATCATCATCTCCTCTCTTCTGCCAGGTCCTTTCCTGCAACCTATACGAATTTTCAAATTCCTGCATATCAGTCTACCTACTTCTCTCTGCCCCTCTTCCATCCTCATTCAAATTTCTCAATCCATACTTATTGTTTCTACTTTCTCACCTACCACTCATTTCTCAACTTACTATACTGTTTCCTACCTTCACTACTCCACTAAAACGCTACCTTGGTGCTAAATCCAATAGAAACTCCTCAATTCTCTTCCTACTTATCATCACTGGCATCTGACACTGCCTATCAAGTCCTCCTTGTAGAACCCTCCTCCTTTGCTTCTTTGACATCATTCTCTTTATATAGTACTTCTACTTTGACCTTCAGTGTTTCATCTCCTTCTGACTGCCCTATTGGTTTCTAGAGTATTTTGACTGGTGTTAAAGGGTATTTGCTCGTAATCCTATTTTCTTCTCACTCTATTATGCTCTCCCTTAGCAATATCTCAGATTCTACACCAGTTATAATTATTACCCACACATTGATGCATATTTTGAACCCTAACTTCTCCTGTAAGTACTAAATCTACATCTCCATTTGCATAATCAAAGTTACCTTTAAATAACAAGCATAAAAAAAATTAAGTCTAAAATGGAATTAATTATCCGTCCCAATCCTACAAAACTGTTCTTCTTATATCCCTATTTTAATTGGTGGTATTGGTGATCCGACAATTTATGCAGACATCTGGGTTAGAAACCTAGGAGTCACTTTCCATTATTCCTTGGCTCTTATGACCACATCTAACATATACAAAACAGTCTTCAAGTCTTGATATTATATCACCCAAATCTCTCTAATCTGTCTCTCATCTCCATTTTTTTTTTAATGCTGTTTTATTTTATTTTAGACTATTAAAAAAAATTTTTTTTTTTTTGCATGGGCAGGCACCGGGAATCGAACCCGGGTCTCTAGTACAGCAGGTGAGAATTCTGCCACTGAGCCACCATCGTACCACCCATCTCATCCCCATTCTTACCTGCAATCACACTTTAGTTCAGGCCTTCATCATCTCAGGTCTAGACCTCTGCAAAAAGCCTCTTACTAAACTGGTCTGTCTCACCCCCATCTACCCATTTTGCACAGTGCTACCAGAATAGTTTTTTGAAAACTAAGTATAACCATATCCTTTCTTTGCCTAAAACCCTTCAATGCTCCCCACTGCCTACAGTTTTACAAAAGCACAAGCCCCTCTCTGACTTATACCCCTCCCTACTTCTCTGGCTTTGGTTCCTACACTCTCCTGTTGTACTTTTCTCTAGCAATAAACACTTGAAGTTCTCTACATGCTTGCTGCTTCACAAAACTATGCCCCTACAAATGTTATCCACTCTATCTATATGCACAACTCTTATCCATTCTTGAAAACCTTTCATCATTTCCCTTTCATCCTTTCATTCACAGTCCTCCACCTGACACCAGATTGAGGCACTCCTTATACTATATTCTTTTTTGGTATTAATTTTTTTTTTTTTTTTAGGTACACGGTCCAGGAATTGAACCAGGGTTTCCTGCATGGAAGGCAAGCATTCTACCATTGAACCACCCAGGCACCCCTGCTGTATTCTTTTTAAATCTTATATATTCATTTGCATTAGAACATGCATCCACTGGACTCCATGTGGAACTTTCTTGAGGGCAGAATCTGTGCCTCATTTTTCTAGGCCTACTAAATACTTCGGAAGGGCTTAATAAACACAATAAACTGAAATTATCTGAGTTCCAATAGTCCCTACCTGAGAAACTATAAGAAACGTGATTGTCATGACTCTGATTCCAGGGTTGTATTTTTCTTTAAATGCTAAAAAGCCCCTCCTCTAACCTCCAGGAAGCTTCCAGACCAGACACCCCAAAACAATAGGCTCCCCACTATCACCATAAATTTGCCTCCCCAAATTTATTTTAGGCTTCCTTAGGCAAATCTCATAAAGACATTTTTGGAAGGAAACTTTCCATCCAAGGGTCTGCCTATCCATCCACATATGCCCATCTCTGTTTCCCTCACACGTCCATCATAAGGAAAGATCAAAGTTCTTACTTTTTCAACTGAAGACCCAGCCCAAACCCATCCTTATTTGATGGCTGGAAAACCTCAATTGATGGTTCTGTAAAGAGAAGAGGAAGCTCTTGGTATGTATATATCTCCATCCTCCTGGGAATTTGAAGGCACAGTTCAGTGGAAAAGATTTTAAAAACAATAGCTGCAGGGTACTCTAAGCATCTGAGGCAGAGGGCAGACTCTGGAGCTGTCTGGTTGATTTTAAATATCCTCAGCAGGAAGTTGAGGGGGAAAAGGAAGAATAAATGACACTTGGGAAACAGAGAAAATATTTTCATTAACAAAGAAGGCTGTCAAGTGGTGACTATGAGGTGATAGGGGTTGAAGATACCAATGACTGGAGATTGATAGGCCCCTACCAAACTCCTGAAGATAGAGCCCAGAGGCTTTGTTCCTAGTTTTTCACTACCTCTGTTAGCATAAGACTTTGGATTAAACCAAGTTCAGAGCATGCACTTTCCCAAAGTCACTGCCTTTACCTGGTCCATCAAGGTACTGGGAGAGAGAGAACCGCAACCTTAACACAATAGGTTCTGTCCGGAGGACCTTCCAGGCTGTAGAGACTTCCTCCTAAAAGAGTAAAGGAAATAGTTTCCCATACAGAGGAAAGAACTTTAAGTTCTCTCTATATGACACACACATGCACTTGATAGTACACACCACTGTCTGCAGATGGTCTAAGAAAGACAGAGATGAAGAATATGTGCTCCACATACAGCACTCAGGAACAAGACTCCTGACCTACATGACAAAATCCACAAGTCCAGCTAGACATGTTGGCAGGTACTAGCACCACTTACATCGAGGAAGCTGATGTTGATGTGGAGGTCAATGTCCACGTCATCGATAGTTCCATATTCTCTACAGAGATACAGGCGACCACAAGTGAGACTCATTAAGGGAGAGAGAAGGGAACAGAGACTGAGGTGGAGACACTAAGGGAGAACCAAGCCTGGAGACAAGGGAGTAGGAAGGGAAGGGTGGAAGGTAGCCCTATATCTAGGCTTTTAGCTACAGCCTTAAGCCACTCACATGATCAGGGCCTTCTCCAGGCAAGAAGCCCTTCTTGCTTCAAAGGTGAACCTATCAGCCTAGAGGGGTCTAGGATAAGAGGGATCTTCTAAGAAAAGTGGCCATAGTTCCCCACTGGCTCCTGTTAGACAAGTTTAAGTATTCTGAGCTGCTCCCCCTACCATTAAGCTCATAATTTATCAATGTTAACAGACTCCCATCACACTATTAAAAAACAAACAAAAAACCCCCTACAGCCTTTTAACAACTCAGAAAGAAGTGGCTTGCTCCCCTGCCACCCTTGAAGTGGAATCCCACCTGATAGATACAGAGTTCTCACTGTAGATCTCCTTCACAGCTTCAATGTCTGCATCAAGTTGCGGGTGTCGATACAGGTCAGCTGCACAGCTCCCCTGAGTTAGCAGCAAAAAGGTGGTGGTGCAGATGGGTGGAAAAAGAAAGGGGAAAAGAGATAAAGATAAAAAGAAAATGGAGAGACACCAGGACCAGGGAAAACCAAGTAGCAACAGTACAGGTGAAATGAAAGATGCCTATATGAAAGATTTTGGTGGAGGCCCAGCTGGGCATTTTAATGACAGAAAGGTCTCCGTCCCATCACCACTCTGAAGTTTCTGGAGACCAACTGCAGGCTTTGCTTGAGGAGTTCACTGTGCTTTTCCTCAGACCTTGGCCAGTCTATCTATGTATACCTTCTATGAAAACTCTGAACAGGCTAAAGAACATAAAATTTAACTCAGACTGGCTCTGTCTGGAGAGCCACTAACATTCTTGCTCCATAACGTAGTCTGGGCAGTGATGGCATTAAGGAGTCAGTGGCGGAATAATCCTTTAAGAGTTTGAACCTAATTAAGAAAATGACTCCTACTGGATATTAAGAGACGATTGAGAAAATAGTTATTTCTAAGAACATATAGATAGCCTCTATGGACAGAGAATACGGTTTACTTTGGGACAGGTATATGTCCCAGGCAGGAATCAGGACATGGGATGATGAAACTATTCTCAGACCACATCAACATTAGATCATCATCTCATTTCTGCTCCAGAACAACCTAGACCATCCAATGTGGGGTCTTGAGACTGTAGCCTCACCTGCACGCCATAGAGAAATTCCTCTGATTCATTGTCTCCTTCCGAATCATCATCATTCCATAACTGGCCTTTGATGTCCTAGTGATGAGAAATTAAGACACAACCCTTTGTTAGGTCCCCATTTTCCCATGGGAAGAGGTGAGGTGATAGGATAGGAAATAGGTTCCCACCAAGAGTAGGATAAGGTCCTTTGGGAAAGAATAACTGAGGCCCTAATCCATTTCTACCCTTTGCTTCACACTTTGGAAGGGTCTCAAGCTCTTCCTAAATCTGGTCATTACTATTTCCACAGTCTAGCTCTGACTGGCAGAATGGAGGGGAAAACAGCAGGGAATTTTGGCCTTCTTAAGTTCAGTATGGTAACTGAGGCTCCAGGGAGCTATGCGGGAGGGATACTGAAGATTTCAATGACAAAGTTGATCACTAGGCATTTCTGGGTTCTAAAATAAGATGGGTCTCTCCTAGGATCATTACCAAGGCTGCTCCCAAGCACACCCAACACTCCTGTCTCATCATTCCCTTTCTGTCTCTTAAAGCACGTAACTCTCCCCTACCTTCTCTAGAAATAACACACACACACACACACACACAGAGAGAGAGAGAGAGAGAGAGATAAAAGTAATACTGTTTCCATGTCCTTTTTTCCTTTAACTTCAAACAGCCACTCCACCTTATAAAAGGGTGTGAGGGAAAATAGCAGGAAAGGGTGAAGACTGCACTCTGTCCCATATGTCCCCGATCAGTTGATTCATCCCAAGTGGGCAGTCAGTCCTCACCATTGGGTCAATGAGTCACACACACTCCCAGGTCAGTGCTAGGCAGCACCCCTCCATATCACCAGCTGAACCCAGGCCAACAAGATGGGCATCAGGAGGCCACAAAGGGAGACAAGGGAGCAGATGATGTCAGGAGCTGATTGGAGATCTGCTGGGGATGCCAGGCTCCACTGTGGTGATAGTAACAAGTCCCTGTCCTGTGGGAAATAGATAATAGATGGTTTCATCATCACTTAACAGCCGAGTGGTGTATACTAGGCACACATTTATGGATATACTTTTATAATAAATAAAATGTACAGACACTTGCACAGAGACCTATTGGCATGCATGTACACATACACTTATTTAAAGATAACAAACTGTGAAAGTATGTAAAACACGAGATACTGCAATCGTTTATGATGGAAAACTGAGATTGGAACAAATATGGAGTCACCCTGGGGATGACTGCAGTCTCAAGTTCCTTCTCCAAATGATAATACTACAACAACCTCTGGAGCCAAAAGTGATGGTGGCAGGAACTGATATTTATCCTTCTCTATCTATCTAGTCACTTTATTTTTGAATATTCTTCACAGTATCAATCCCTATGAGAGTTAAGAACCAAAATCTGAGATTCTTTTTGGATTCTACCCCTAGCCATTTCTCCAGATTGCTTTCTTTTTAAACATCAGTATCACTATAAGCCTTTACATGACAATCATAGCTAATTTTAAAAGTCCCTAACAACACTGAACATCTTCTGGTAGACACAGACTAAGTTATCATGGGGAACCTACTGCCCAAATAAAAATGCAGTAACAGTCCCAACAAATGCTCACTAACCTTTGCCCTTTCACAAAGGTTTCCTGCTCCCTTCTAATCCTCAGGACCTCCAATTCTATACCAGTCACTCGTAGCCCCACTGAAGACTCCAGATAAAGAAAAAAAAAATCTGTCAAATAGGTTGTTCAAGTTTGCTAGCTGTCAGAATACAACACACCAGAAATGGACTGGCTTTTAATAAAAGGGGATTTATTTAGTTAAAAATGTATAGTTCTTCAGAGGAAAGGGAGCTAACTTTCAACTGAGGGTCTTTCTTACTCGGGAAGGCACAGGGTGATCTCTGCTGGCCTTTTCTCCAGGCCTCTGGGTTCTAACAACTTTCCCTGGGGTGATTCCTTTCTGCATCTCCACGGGCCTGGGCTGAGCTGCAAGTGGTGAGATGAGGTATGCTGAATTCCTTGGGTTGTGCTATGCTAAGCTCTCTCATTTAAGCTTCCAGATAATAAATCAAACATCATTCATTGCAGCAGCTAAGCATCCTAGCCAACTGCAGATGTAATCAGCAACAGACGAACTTCACATGCCATTGGTTCATGTTCACAGCAACAAAATTAGGCACCTTCACTTGGACAGCTGAACCTAATTACCACACAGGTGAAGGCTTTAATGGCAGGGGCTGGTAAATATACCCCAAAGCAGCCTACAAAAGCTCTGTTGTGCTCTAAATCACAATCACTGGGGAGCTTCTAATACACACAAATGTACAGCCCCACATCAATTAATTTAATATCACAGAGATGGATCCTATCAATTTTGTTAAAAGCACTCCAGGTGAGTCTACTGTGAAGCCAAAATTACGAACCAGTTTTAGGCCTCCCTGGCTTCTCATATACCACAGTCTAACCTGCCCAACTTCAAGTTTCCTTGGTCTCTACTGAATGGTTCTACTGAACCTTAGGTTTCTAGATCACTGCTTCTCAGAGTTGAGTCTGTGAACTGGCAGCATGAGGAGCACCTGGAAACCTGTTAGAAATGCAAATTCTCAGGCCCCACCCAAGATCTCTTGAATTAAAAACTCCAGGGATCAGGACCAATACTCTGTGGTTTTACGTTATTCTGATGCATGATAAAATTTGAAAAACACTGCTCTAGATCCTTTTGTGTTCAAAGGGCCTATGATCTGTTCCTCAGATACCAAATTAAGCCCCATCTAGGATTTGCTTTAAAATATTTCAGCATCAAAAAAAGAAAACATCTGAAATAAAATAAATATGGCAAAACGTTGATTAATGATGATGGGTACATGAGTGTTGCTTGTCCTCTCTACTTTGGTGTATAACTGAAAAACTTCATAATGAAAAGTCTTTTTAAAAAAGCCAGAGGATAATCTCACAGGGGCACTCCCTAGAAAGCCAATTTTAAATGTGAACCGAAAGATTATTCCTAAGACTCTACAATGGCTTCCTCATTATTTTTCAAATACATCAAGTATATTCCCACCACAGGGCCACTGGAACTGCTGGTTGGTTCCCCTTTCTGATTGCTTTTCATCCAGATATTCATATGGCTTGCCTCTTCACTCCATCTCTGCTCCAAGTGACCTTGATCATCTATTTAAAACAGCAACATCACAACACACACATACTGGCACTCTCTATCCCCCTTCCCTGCTTTAGCTTTTCAACAACACTTACTATATTCTGACTACAAAATGTTTGTTTATTTTCTTTATATCACATTAGAATCTAAGCTCTACGGTGGCAGGAACTTTGTTTTTACTGTCTCTTTCTCAGCAATTAGAACAGTGCCAGGCATAGTTGTTGCTCAACACATATTTTTTTAATAAATGAAATGAAGAAATGAACTCTCTGCTAGATACCTAAGTCAAAGACTAAGTCAAAGACTTAGGTATCTACAAATGATCCATGCTAATGCTTCTACACAGACAAATCATCCATGAAATGACTTTAAAAAGCAAGATTCCATTTACCTTTAAGGGTAGCTGAGAATTGGAATATGAAGATCTGGGAGCTGAGTTTGTGAGATTTGAAAATAAACAGTCAGGCGCTGATTTAGATGAAGGAGGCACTAATATCCAGCCTGGGTGGACTCGGACTGGGTGGTAGGATGACGGCAGCGTTAAACCAGACGTACCTACCAACTTTCTTAAGGTCTTTGTGACCATGGAAGCCAAGAAAAACTTAGTCTCTCTTGAAGTGCTATTGCTGCTTGGTTTCTGCTGCTGTCACAAGAAGAAAAAGGTAGTTCAGGGAGCTTTTCTTGACTAGGGAAAAAGTTCAGAGACTGTGAGCTTTTTCAAACCAGGCTGTTTTAGTGGAAGGAACTCAACTCTTCTTCCACTATCACTATCCTCTCCAAAGGTGAACAGTGGGAAAAGGGGGGTGGCTGGCCATGGAATTCACAGAATCACAGACACTTTAAAGAGGAAGAAGTCTAAAAGATGGCCTAGTTCAAACACTTCATGTTATAGATAAAATACTTAGGCTCAGGGAGGTCAACCAACTTGCTTAAGGTCAGGAGCAAGGGGATATAGTGATACTGGGACTTAAGCACATTTGACAGGCTCTAATTCACACCCAATCTTCATATGATGTGACCACAGCTAACTACTGAGGGAACTGTTAATGAATTAAGCAAGAAAGATATATTTGATTTAACTGAGGCAAAGAATCTAGCCTTTCAAGAGAAGTTGGAGCCAAATACAGATTGCATGAAGAGAGCCCAGGGCAGTGTTTTTCAGAGCAGTGTTTAATACAGAATGTTTTATGAATTTGCCTGGAAATAGGCGAAAGGCAAATAAGCCTCAAGTCTAGATTGCAAAGGTCTTTCCTTAGGTCCATGGGCGCTTTGGGCTGTAACAACTTTACATCTGGTCAAAGAAGCCTCTGGTCTCACGCTTCAACTCTGTTTCACTCTCAGTTTTTTGGCCCGAGTGCTCCCGTCTCAGGACTAGGCCACTGAACAAAGAGTGTAAAGAACTCACCGAGGGGCGATTCCCGCAGGTTAGCGGGAAAAGGACGGGTTGGCCGGGAAAACAACGCTCTACCACCCACGCTTCCAAGAAAGGCCCTGAGGCCTCTCTTGAGGGATCAGTTCCAGCCCTTCTCTGGGTTTCCTCCGGAGACACCAAAGAAACCCAACATTTGCATCCCCGGGGAAGAAGCTCTGGGCCCGATCTGTACTGCCAGCCCCCCGCCTGAGCGATGCCTGTCAAGCCTAAGAGAGCCACTCAGAGTCACCCTGTACAAGCCCCTCACTTCATCTAGCCTGGCCAAGGAGGGGCGTACCCCGCACCCTCGCCCCGCGGCCCAGCCACCCCGCTCCACCCCGTCCCTGTAGCGGCGGCCCCACAGGAGAGCCTCGCGAATACTCACGGCGACCCCGGGCCGCGCGCGGCCGCCGCTGAGGGGACGAGCGGCCCGGGACGCCCCGCGGGGGCGGAGCGGCAGGCCAAGGGGCGGGGGCCGGGCCGGGCAGGCGACGTCGCGCACCCCCACGCCTCGGTGCTCCGTCACGGGTGCGCTGAGCTCTCTGCGCACGCCCGCGCGGCGCCACCACTGTCACGTGGCCGGCTGTCGACCAACTGCCACGCAACCTGCCCCAGGGCGCGCTCCAGCTGCGCCCCCCTTCTTCCGACGTCTGACTTGGGACGCCTGCGCCTGGGCCGCTGTTTGGGAGGGGTTGTGGAATGCAGGTGGCGCGTGCGCCCTGAGTCGGGCTGATGGAGTGGTAAGAGAAGAAGGGCTTTGAGGAACGCGGAGGGTCCTCCAAGGCAGAGTGCACGTGGCGCCCCATGTGGTGGGGAGGAATGAGCAGGGAAGGCAATCTAGGATGCCTCTCGCTGGAAGCCGCGGTTGGCCAGTAGAGATTGAGAGGGGCCTCCCAAGTCCCTGCTGACTCCAGAAATCTGTGGTTCGCAAGTGAAAGTTAATCACCTAATCTCTTTTAATTCTTAAGGTTAACTCATTTGCTCCCCTGGTAGCTGCGGGGATGTAGGTGGGGGGTGGGTTGAAGGTGAAAATCACTCTTGCCTTCCATTCAGACAATCCGGTTCAAAGTTTGCTTTTAGCACTTACTGACAATGTAGTCTCAACGTACTTTCACTAATTGTGTCTTAGTTTTCTCATCATTAAAGTAGGGACAATAATACTCATTTCCTGGGGCTGTAGTTAGGATGAAATAAGATAGTCCAAGTAGAACAGTATGAAGTTGCCTCTTCTTCTTTTTCTTTTCTTTTCTTTTTTTTTTTCAGTATATAAACAGGTAAATGCCCGCAACTGCATCCGGTTCAATTTAATACATGTGAAGTAACCAGCAGAGTACCTGGGACTAGGACCTACTCCGTAAGGGGAAGCTGCGATTATGGTTATTAACCCCAACCAGGAATGGCCAGACTTCCTCTCATCCCTATCAGAATTGATTTTCTTGGGGCTCCCACCTACCTCTTTTCCATCAAAACTAATGGGAAAAAGTTTTCTTAGACCTACCTTCCTTCCTGACTCCCTCCTTTTAGCTAGACTCAGCACAAACAAGGAAGGTACAAACATGTCAAATCTATCCCTCCTGAGCTAGCTTGAGTCTGAATTTCCCCAGTAAAGTCTTTTACAACTGCACACCCTCCGCCTCTCCTTTCTGATATCCTTTCCCTTTTCATGTCTCCCTCTTCTCAACTTGCCACCTAGCCTGGGCCACAATACTTCCTCAGTTGGTTACCCCCATACTTTTGGTAATTGAAAAAGTGCCATGGTGCAGCACCTCCCACCTGCTATAAAGAATGAGAAGTGTAGAAAGACCATCTGCAGAGAGAGAATGAAGTATGGAGAGGCAGAAACCGGAGATGGTGAAACCACTCCCTGACTCTTGGTCGCTTCAAAGGCCCTTCCTAAATCGCTTCAAAGGCCCTTCCTAAAGCCTTCTGGCCTTGGGGTGTATGAGGGACCCTTTATCTAGAATTCATCACCTAAGCCAACTTGAGTTAACTTGTGTCCTATATAGTGCCACTATAAAGTAGACTACAGTCTCAACTGGGCCTCAGTACACCTGCAATCCTTCCATATGTCCACTTCCTCCATCATGCCCCATTCTACTTTACAGAGAAAATAAAGGCCATGGAGGAAACTGCCTCAATTTTCTGCTTCCTCCAAATATTTGTATCTCTCCCACCCTTTCTATCTCAGAGATAGAGTTCTCCCCTCAAATTCAAGGTTAATCCTTTCACTGTGATCTGTATTTCATTCCTTTCTGCCCCTTCAGAAACTTTGTCCCTTCACTTACTCTTCTCCCTCATGTATCTTCAACTTCTTCCTCTCCACTTCCCTTTGTTCTCAGCATGTAAACTTGATCAACTAGCCCACCCTTTTAAAAATCAAATTTTAATCCCATGAACTACTGACTATTGCACAGTTGATTTTGCCTTCAAACCAAACTTTTAGTAGTAGTATACACTCCCCATCTCCACTTCTTTACCTTCCATTTATTCCTTAATCCAAGTTCATCTGACTTCTCCTTAAAATATCTACTGAAAATACATTCACTAAAGTTACAAATGACTTACGAATTGCCAAGTCCTTTGGATATTTCCAGGCTTAATTTACTTGACCACTTGATGCCTATTGGCAATGTTAATCACTCTTGGCTTCTGTGGGCTATAATCTTCCAGTCTTTCTGCACCTTACATGGCTCTTCACAGCATTCTTAAAAGACTCCTTTGCCTTCACTCACTACTTAAATATAAAAACAATTCAGTTCACAACCCATTTTTCCTTTCATTACTCTACCCAGTGACCTCAATGGCACCTACCTGAAGCAGACATGATGGTTTGGGGGTGCTCAGAATCTGAATCCCTTTCTTATGTTACAGGTCTTGGAAATAAGCAGAGCCTTCTATGACAGATGCTGAAAAGTTCAGCTCTGCTTTCTGGCACCTCTCCAGCGGCTAGGAGAGAGGCATGTGCCCTAGCCCTTGCCAGGCAGTGCCCTAAAATGTTGACTCTGCATGGATTCAGAGAAATGGAACAGTGGAGAACTCATCAGGTGGCAGTGGCCAAAGTGGGGTCAATTTTATCCCATGTCCAGAGGGTACAGTGGTGTGGATACTGGTGACAGTATCCATCTACTGTCCAATGATGACTACAGCAGCAGTGTCCTTACCAGACTGGTTCTGGCATCAGATTTCAGCTGTTGCTTGGGTAGACTGACCTCTCTTTGTTCCTGATTATTTTCTAAGCCTCAGTCTCCCTCCTAGCAATCCTGGGATCTAAACAGTACCCTTTCAACAAATCAGCCTGAGTGGCACACAGCTGTAGACTGGGACTTTCAATTTTTTATCTCCAACTTATACTTTTCTCTTGAGTTTCGTTTCCTTTTGAACAACCTCACTTGACTGTCTCACAGGCAAATTCATCTTCTCTTCAAATCTGCATTTTGTGTGTGTGTTCCTAGCTTAGTAAACAGTACTATGACTTGCTCAGCCAGAACCTTGAGAGATAAGCACCTTAGACTCCTCCCAGCCTCATTTAAAAGTAACCAGTTTTACCTCTTAGTACATCTTAAACCAATCCATCCCTTATATTCCAAGTTTTTAACTACTACATTAGCCTAGACTTACTAACCCTATCTGTATTCCTCCACTAAACTGCCTGGGAGATTTTCCTAAAACCCAAATATGGTCATATTACTCCTCTATTAAAATCTACTAATGGTTCCCCACCGCCACCATTGATAAAACTCAAATGCCTTCTAAGATCTTGTCCCTATTTGACTCTCACCACTTCCTCATATGCATCCTGTACTCCAGCCAGTCAAAGTACATGTTCTCACAGACCATGGAGAATATGTACTTATACTCCATAAATACTTGGTGGGACTGACAGTCACAGCCACCTCTGTTCTCTACCTACCCACCAGCCCTGTCCTCAAGAATGGATGCATAACCAGTAGGCCCCACAAAGGATTCCATCACCCTCTGGCTAAAGTGATTGGTTCAGGTATGGATTTGTGATCCAAGTAGAGCCATTATAATCCTCCCTGAGATTTTTTTTTGCCATAGCTCTCTTGTTTTTGAGGCCATGGAATTAGGATATGAGATTGAAGCTGCTGGTACCCAGTTTTTCCTGTCATATGGAGAAAGTATGCCTGTGGTAGGAAAGAGAATGAGGCCAAGGCACAGAGGGAAGCAGAACTCTAGAGATGGAGACAGAACTGATGACATTTGTTTCAGACCCTCAATTCAGCCTTACCTCTACTTCCCAGTTTCTACTTGATTAAGCTGGTTTGTGTTGGTTCCTACAACATGTAATTAAAACAGTACTAGTACAGAAATTGAATGTGGTGTACAAACAACAGACTCTAGAATGTGTAACTGGCTAAGTAGAAGTGAAATGGAGGTGGGGCAGGGGTGAGGCATCTATCATCCCAGGCTGGGATGTTGGAAATCCCTGGAATGCAGTAACAAAGCAGCTGATTAAATGAGCATCTATTTTATCTTGAAATTTGGGTCATGCCTCTAATAATGAAGGAAATTTCAGGGACTTGCTGGAAAGTGTCTCTGTGGTAGGAAAAAGAATGGAGCTGTTTAAAATGTTTGGGTATTGGAGTACGTTGGCCTCTTCTTGAGGTTTTCAATAAGGACAAGCCTTCCTCCATGCTGACAGAACAAGGACAGTATGCAGCTTCATCTAGAGTTGCCTTTTCTGCCTGTGGACAGTTATTCAAATCTGCCAAGGGTCAAATATCCATGAGTCTTGAGATTATAGAAACCAAATCCTCTTTTCCAAGCTAAAGTGAGGGGAAAAGGAACAAAGCCAAGAGGGAAATCCAGCAGGAGATACTGGGACCTGGAAAGAGCCAGAGAACTAGGGAGGCCTGGTCCTTTGAACCACACCTGAATGCTTCTTTATTCTCCCAAATCAAATAATGTTTATTTGGCTTAGAATTCAAAATTCAGAGGTGGGGATTCTAGTGCCTGGGGACCTCGGCTGTGAATCCTTTGGAGAGAGTAGGCTATATTGGTTATGAACTTCGTGCACTTTCTTGGATTCACTAGGCTACCTCCTCTTTCTCCATGCCCAGTTATAGAAATGCCATATGGCAGGGCAAGGAATCTAATTTCCCAAGCAACCACCCAAGGGGCAGATGATGCAAGTCAGAAATGCAGGGGAGTTATCACCCTGTGGGGTATACTTTGGCTAGTGGAAAACAGGAGATAAGAGGGAAACAGGTAGATAATCCCCTTTCAGTTTTCCCTTTGGTGGACTGGTCCACGGTATGGTTTCTCCTTGCAAGTACAGTGTGCTTAGCAAACAACCCTGCCCAAGTGACCTGCTCACTCCTCATGACTCTTTGTGAAGCAGTAATGCATCATCTTGCATTACTTCACATCATTCCTTGCCTCACCTCTCTTTTGCCATCACCAGCCTGGGCTTCCATCTCTCAAATAAAATTTCAGCACTTTAATCCTTGCCTCAGAGCCTGATTTCTAGAGGACTTAAGATGTAGGAATATAATCAATGGCCCTATCCCAACATTGAGTCCCAATAGGTTCTGGGGATGTAACTGATTTTCCCATGCAAACTCAGGGGATCTAACCCAGATGGCTGGCTTCCTCTCAGTGGCCCAGTGCCAAAATCACTAGGTCAGGCCATTTCTGGTCTTCTCCCCAGAAGGTGAGGCTCATTTCATAGGCTCTCTTCTTGGTCCCTTGCACTTTCTCCTGAGCACCTAATTATTCTCTTGGGAAAAGTCAAACCTAGGTTTGCAGCCTTCTCTACTTCTGGGTTTCTTTGCTCTTAGGCAGCTAGAGGGCAGGAGACCAGAGCCTGGAGTTTCCAAATCCCCTTCTCTAGATGTCCAAAAGCTCTAGTCAGCCCAGCTACTAAGCGTGAACTTTTAACAGCAGTGTCTGAGGCCAGGATGGGGGACAAAAAGTGAGTCCATCTGCCCTTTCTGAGTTTGCCTTTGGCACAGACTAATTCATCTCTTTGCAGACCCCACATGACCCAGGCTGAAAGGACAGCTGCATGGCCTGAATTGTGCATTGGCTCTGAGCTCCCTGAGGAGGTTTTTTTCCTTCCTTGGCTCTCCCAAAGAACATGAGGCTTTGTAACATAACTGTGCAAACATACTGGCAGTGAGGCCAAAAATAGCCTCTGAATCTCTGCCAAAGTTGACGGTGTCAGGATGGAGGCAGATGCAGTCAGGACAGGGGATGCCCAAAGATTACATCCAAAACTGGAATGGATTAAGCAAGATCTTGTGATCTCTTTTGGAGGCATTGCATGCCACTGATGGAGGGCGAGCATCTAGGTCTGGTCAGAAAACTAGCAGAACCAGAGCTACTTCTAATGTCAACGGTCATTACTTCCATCTCAGAAGAGAGGTCTTTTTTCCCTACATTTAGGACATACAGGCTGTACCCAGGGAGAAAAAGAAATCCCACGAGTTCTTTTAAAGGATGAAGACTCTGCCCACTGACCCAAGTTATACAGATTCTCAGAGGATCCCCAAATTCAGGGTCTACTGGTAGACTCCCCTCCAGGAGTCTGTTAGTGATATGGCCTCATTACAATAATGAGCTATGGTGGGGGATGGGAGGGTCAAGCTGTAGGTTGCTGGCCAGAATGAATCCTTATGTGGCTGCCTCACTCCTGTCTGAGGCGTCTCTCTTGGGGCTGAGGCCTAGGAGCCATTACCACTCAGCTATTTTGACTATATGGCCAGGCCAAATGCACTGGACCATGAGCCAGATGAGTGCCAAACTGGTAATCTCTCTCTGGGGCACTGAACAGATTCAGGCTGACTCTTTGGCATAGACTGGGGCCATTATGGAAGACATGGTCTAGGAGTTACAGGAGAGGAGCAATTATGACCTGTTGCTAAGAAATAAAAACAACAGGGCCAGATCCAGACTCATGGACCAGTACTCAGTAAAAATCTTTATATTGGTTACTAGCTACAGAAAGTCCAGAAATCAAATCAATTGATTTGAAAGGAATTGTATTTGAAAGAAAATCCTCACACCTGGCAAACAGGGACACAGGAATGCTTAATCTCTAAGTCAAGTTTTACACTCCCAAACCACATTGAAAGGAAAGTGGAATGTTTCAGTTCCAGAATGAGCATCCTCTCCAGAATGTCCATAAAGGACAATGAGTGAAGGTAGAAAGAACCGAAAGCCATGTTTTGTTGACCAGGAAACTCACTCCACTGTACAAGTATATGCTACAGTTTAGTGACCATCATTTTCTCTTCTCCCCTTTTCCAAATAGAAGTTGGATTTTTTTTTTAATGGTTACCCTGTTTTCCCTCCATGATTCCATACTGGATATGCAGAGATAGCTAAAATTTGACCATTGATTGCAAGATCATAAAAAGTCATACCCAGACATGATCAAGAAGACACACATCAACAAGGGACTGTGTACTGAGGGATCAACAAAGCAACTGGAGATGATTTTGCCTTGTCTTTCACTGGTAAGTAAGAGTATATTTTTGGTTGGCCCTAGGATATTGCATTCTTAGGCACATTTTTGAAATTGCATGTTTGTCAAGAAGGCTGTGGGTGGATTCTGGACCGCAAAGGGATAGAACATGTATATATATATATATATATATATATATATAGATAGATATAGATATATATATATATAGATATATATATATATAGTTTATATGCCCATCCTCTTGTCCTTAGGGGCTCATCTCCCTCTCCATGCAATTCTGGTGAGGTGGTCAGTTATAGGGACCTACTCTTCTGTCCTAGAGGTGGGCACATGTCCAAAGCTGGCCAAAGTCCTCCCTAGGACTTAAGAACTAGAACTAGTGAGGCCAACATATAAGAAGCAATGCCAAGAGATGGAGTCATCATCATTTGAACCCCTACATCAAGCCATGCTTGAAGGCAGCAGACACCTCCTTTGATTTATCAGTTATGTAAGCCAATTAATTTCCTGTTGGCTTAAACATGTTCGAGTCAGTTTTTTTTGACTCTTGTAACAGAAATGGTCCAGACTAACACATGCACACACAAACGGAGACACAAACATCATGTTGTTCGAACTCATGAAACATTTTATAAGTCTTCAATGATCTTACCAGGGGCCTGCAAACTTCTTCTGAAAAGAACCAAATAGTAAACATTTTAGGCTTTGTGGGCCACATATGGTCTCTGTTTCATGTTCTTTTATTTTTACAACACTTTAAAAATGTAAAACCATTCTTGGTTTGCAGGTAATACAAAAATAGGCCACAGGCGAGATTTGGCCCATGGCCATAGTTTGCCAACCCTTGATCTGCCAACCCTGTCAACCTCTGCAGCTTTGGATTTACCCAGTTTACAGGTCCCTATCCATGAAGCAAAATACTTTAAATGCCATTTTGGTTCAGGGGTTTTGTCATGACTTGATAATGTGTTCAGATTCAGGATAGAGTTTGGTTAGGGGAAAAGGTTTTGTATTGTGCCCATTATCTGTCACATGATAGGCACTCAATAAATAGTAATCATTATTATTTCTTGGTAATAAAGACAACTTTTCAAAATGATACAACTGTCCAAACAGCTTTTCCGAAATGTCCTAGTTCATCCTTGAAGATTCTTCCCCTCCTTAATTTCCTTTCTCTGACCTTCTACACCAATAAAATCTAAGTTAGGTATTCTTTTAACTATCACAGGTCCTGTGTGGCCCTCTATTACAACTGCATTATTTACCTGTCTTTTCCTCTAACTTGGGCCATGCCTGAGCCCCCAGCACCTAGCACAGTGCTTAGAACTTAGTACTGGAGGAGGCGCACTGCCTCCTTGTGAATATGTTTGCATGTGAAGGCGCTGTGTGTCTCTGTTTTCAGAGCAGTCAGTGTACATGTCAGCATCATGCTGGCCCTTGACACTAGTCTGTTTCAGTTTGAAATGATTTGTGAATGTACACAGCACCTTACCTGGTAGTGTTATTACCATATCTATTTTTCATTTCCATTCCCTCCAAAAAAGAGTCAAAGACAGAGGAACAGGTGGGAACAAGTTTTCTTAGAAAGTATTAGGAGGAACTCTCCAACCCCACCCCCACAGCCTTCTTGTCTGATGGATAGCAGATCAAAAGCCTCCAGCCACAGCAACATCTGGGGATCAGAGTGCTCCCCACACAGCTGGGGCTCCAGATTAGGTTGATCCATCTCTGTGGGGTGTAGGGGAAATAATCCTCCTGGGAAAAATATGTGCAAGGCCCTACAGGCCCAGGGAAGGCTGACCAAGGTAAGGTGAATCATGGTGTTCTAAGCTGGATCTTTTGCCCATCTCACAGAAGCAGGCAGGAAGCACCACCATTGATCAGCTTTATATGGCACCCACTGTATATAACAGACAGACAAAGACAGACAGACAGAGCACACACCACTTCTAAGCTGAACACTGCTCACCATCTAGAAGCACCTTGGATAAGCACATGTGAGACACTCTTGCATAGGAAAGATGTACTTTTTAAAGGAATGAAGAAGTATTTTGGCAAAACATCTACTTCCCTCCCAGGTCCTGGATTAAGAGGGACCTCTAATTCTGAAGCTTCTACATATTGAAAATTATCCCCTTCTCAATGGCAGTATATACAGTAACACACCTTCCAAGTCTGTAGTCAGAGCCCTCTACATAATATCCTGAATCTACTATATAGATAGACAGACATAGAGACAGAAAGTGACCGGAAGCAAGAAGATACTGGGGCTGGCTCAAGGTGAGGGGGAAACAGGTGACTCAACTTAGCCAAAGGCAGGGCCTCTGTCTGTCTGGACTGGGAAGCAAATGACTGGGGTGACCAAAACTCCCTCTTCCTGCCTGGGGAAGTGGCAGTTCTATGGGAAAGGTTGTCAAGTAGGAAACGTAGGTTCCTACTTCTGATGGCTGGGGGAACCTCTCAGGGTGGCAAGGGCCAGGGCAGGCCAGAGCTCTTCCTGGGGCCTCTTCAGAGATGAAGAGTTCTTCAGAGTTTGGGGATTGCAGGTTGTGATTTCACTGCTTCCATAGCTTTCTTATTACCTGTATAGGAGCCTACACCTCAAGTCATTAATTATTTTAAAAAGGGCAGGTGAAGAGGGAGTGGTAGAAGAGGGAACGAGACACAGAACAATCTTTCCACAGCCTCCAAGGGTCTCCTTCACCCTGTCTCCTAAGGATATTTAAAGGCAGCTTTTATGAGACACTATACTGTCTTTTTATTTCTCTCTTTTTTTTCTGTTTATTTGTTTTAATTTTATATATATATATATATATATTTTTTTTTTTTTAAAAAAAAGAAAAGCAATAGTCCTTTGGTCCCTAAACTCTAAGGAATGATATGATTTCAAAAGAAGTAAATCTGGGCTTCCTGTGTTGGCAAGCCCTTGGCACCCCTAAGGCCCTCTGCTGGTTCCCCTAGAAAGTCAATCCTCAGCCAGCCCCAGTTGCCCTGCCAGCCTGAGCTCTTTACCAGGCACAGAACAACCTACTAGGAAAAAAAAAAACAATCCTGAAAATGGCCTGATCTCCAGGCCCCAGACTTGGGTCGCATCCACCTCCATCTGCAGCTGCTGCTTCAGGAAGGGCTGCTCCAGTGTTTCTGTGCTTTTCCTTTCCTTTCTTCTCACTCTTCAGTTTCTGTTGCTGGGTATTAATTGATAAAGATAGAGGGGGGGGGAAGCAAAAATCACCCCAGAGGGCAAGACAAGAAGAGAAGCTTGTCCCATCAGTGACATCTGAGGTGTCCAGCCAGGGCCTCGCTTCCTGAGGAGCCGAGCTGCAGCAGGGCCAAGGCAGCTGCCTGATCCACGGAAGGGCAGGCAACCAGACTGTACGCCCCCTCCAGATGATGCCGAGAGCTAGCTTGAGTGAGACTGGGCCATGTGGACCTTCAGAGATAGCAAATCTCCAAAAGCTGGAGGCAGCATCCTAAGGCTCCATGGCGCTACCACAGACCTAGAACTTGTGATCTTCTTCCCCCTCACCCACCAAGCTCTCCAGATCCTGCTTCTTAGCCTATATTGCTTCTTTCCCCTCATCCCCATGTTCACTACCATTATCCCAGCCCTCAAATCTTGTCCTTTCTTTGCTTAAACTCCTCAATGGTTCTTTACCACCTTCAGGATAAAGACTCTTTGCAGGGGGTCTAATTTCCTAGCCTCACTCTCCAACCCCCTGACCCTCCTACACACAGGTCCTCTACTTCCATGGCCCCTGTGGCTATCTCCTGAGAACAGCTGGTTGAATTTTGCTATAACTGTACTTCCCAGAGTATGGGGCCAGGAATGTTGTTTAATTTATCTCAGTCTTTGGACTGGAAGAAAAACACAAAGACTCCATCTGAGGATCCTTCTTAGCTCCTGTTTCTCTGTATCCCAGACTTTTTCAGAGGTGAGGTGCCCCCAACTTCCCAAAAGGAATATCATCACTCAGGCTTCATGTGCCTGGGGTCTATCAGGGACTCACCTTTCTGTGGCTAGTCAGTGAGAGCAGATCAGTAAGGCCGGTTGGCATCCTTGGGCCTCTTTAGCTGGACCTTGAGCCTCTTCATGCCAATTTGGAAGCCATTCATGGCCTGAATAGCAGTCTGGGCACTAGTTGGATTGTCAAAACTAACAAACCCTGTGGGATATAGGCAGAGGTTGTCTTGGAACTCTGCCCGGCTGGCTACATTTCTCTCTGACCATCTCCCTCTTTTCCCTGCCCCTGCAGGACAGTCCCATGAAATTTATACTCCTTCATTATTTAGACACACATCTATACACACACGTGGACATATACAGGCATATGTTCATATTTATAAGGGATCATGGCCTGAGTTTCCTAAAGATGTGATTCTCAGAAAGGCAGGGGACAACTCTAAGTGTGTGTGTGTGTGTGTGTGTGTGTGTGTATGTATGTATGTCAGGGTGTCTCCCTGTCTTTCCCTGGCATGGGTTGGCTCTCTACCCACAGCTCTCAATCTGGCCCTCAAAATTGCCCTATCGTTGGAGGGGATCTCTGGTCCCAGAACCATTTTCCTCCTGCCCTGCCCAAACACCTAAGTCTGACCTGGTCAGACATCTCCCACACTCCTGACATTTGGTTTGTTCCTGGTCTGGGCCAAGGGCTGAACCCCAGAATGGTCTGTGACCTGGCTTCCAGAAAGCGTTGCTTCATGGAGCTACAATGGGAGGGGCTCAGCAATGGGGCTCAGCTCACCGAAACACTTGCTCTGGTTGGTGGCTCGATCCACAAAGACTTTGGCAGAGACAACGGCTCCAAAAGGCAGGAATGTCTGTATGAGTTCTGCATCACCAAACTCCTGAGGCAGGTGATAGATGAAGAGGTTACAGCCTTCGGGGCCTGCAGGAACAGTTACAGGCTGGTTCAGGGGAGGGACCCTTAGTCCAGCCCCACCAGACCATGATCTCCAGCCCCCTCTCCCTCACCTTCTCTCTGCTGCTGGGGCAGGGCTGAAGGCTGCTGGGAAAAAGCTGTGCTCACTGGGGCGTAGGCCGATGGATAGGCTGCTGAAGACAGAGGTAGGAGTGGGCAGTGACCCTAGGAGCCATCCCCCAAGTAAGGCTCCATCTGCCTGGCCACCTTTGATCAATTCAGTCCAGCCCACTATTCCTCTCACCCCCATAGAGGGTGCTCTAGGCCCTTTCTCCCAACAGAACCTAACCTCCCACCCACACCCCACCTCCACAAATTTCCTTATTCCTTTTTGGGGCCCTTCAACTCCCCACGCCGCGAAACGCAAGTGAAACCTGCGTAGTGGTGCATCCCAGCATAGGCCTGCTGCAGGGGGTCCGTCACGCCCGGGCTCTGGGCTGGGGAGAGAGGCGCCCGAGGCCCACGGTGAAGGCGGGCCGTCTGGGTCCTGTGAGAGGCTCGGGGAGTGTGGCGGGTGGAGGGAGGCTCTGGGAGCCCCAGGCCCTCTCTCCCCACCCCAACCCCGCTCCCCACTCCCTCTCGGGGAGAGTTGGGGGGGGCGGGGGGCCCACCTGGGTAAGGGGAGAGCCCGTTATTGTACAGCGTGTCCGAGCCCGGCTGCCCATTGGTCTGGGGAGTAAGGGGGCCGAATCCATTGACCCCGATGGGCGCCGGAAGAGCCGGAAGAGACCCAGGGCCGCCGCCCGGCGGCGAACTGGCTGCTGAAGATGGAGGGGAGAGTCAGGCCACTCCGCCCCGCCGCCTGGCCTCTTCCCAGCCGCGTCCCTACCCCTACCCCGACCACCCTCCCCTTCCCCGGAGCCGTACCTGCGGCGGGCAACAGCGGTGCTGCCACCAGGCTGAAGGCCGCCACGTGCTGCATCTGTGCCGCCACTGCGGCCACCGGGCCTAGGCCCAGGCCCAGGCCCTGCGCCGCCGCCAGCAGGGCCGCCTGGTGCTGCAGGATCTTTGGGAAAGAGGAGGGCTGGTGTGGCGGGCCCAGAGGCGCGCTGCTGCCCCCGACCCCTACCCTGGGCCACCCACCTGCCTGCCCGCTGACGCCGGGCACCTACCGCCGTGGTGTAGGCGCCGCAAGCTCCGAGCGGCAGCGGCGCGGGGTGGAAGGCGCCCAGCTGGCCTGCCACCTGCTGCATCCGCCGCAGCGCGCGCTCCCGGTCTGTGTCCGCCAGCTTGACCACGAGGCTCGAAGAGGCGCCCTGGGCAGGGCAGGGGAGGCCGCGGTGACCGGTCCTGACCCCGGCTCCGGCCCTGAGCCGAGCACCTTGCACACCGAATGCTCGTGGAGAGGAGGAGCCCGTCCCCGCCCCATGGCCTCACCCGCGGCCCCCAGGTGCCCGCCCTCACCGCCATGGTCCGGCTGCCGTGCAGGCCCTGGATGGCTGCCTGAGCTTCCCCTTGACTCCCGAACTTCACAAAGGCACAGCCTGGGGCAGGATAAAGGGATCAAGGTGGCTCAGGCCAAAGGTGTCAAAGGGTCGTGTGGCCCAGAGTCAGTCAGGGTCACCAGAAAATCCCATGGACCAGTGCAGGTCACCTTTACTGCTGCCATCTGGGCTCCTCAGGACGGTGCACTCCTCAATATGGCCAAAGGGCTGAAACAGGCGGCGGACATCCTCCTCACCCTGCTGCTTGCCCAGCATCCCCACAAACAGCTTTCGGTCCTCTGTGGACAAAGTCAGGAGTGACCTGGGGATCCCAAGTGTTCCTTAGCCTGAAGAGTTTAGGAAGGTAGCTCACCACAGTCTGGTTTCAGGAAGAGGAGGGGAGAAAGAGCCTGCCCTGGGGCTACAAGGTTGGGTTTTAAGTGGGATGACCTACAGACATAGCTGGAGAAAAAGAACTCAGCCCAGGAACATCTGGATCCTGGCCACGTTGTTGCTTTTGCAGGGAGTGATCAGTCTTGATATCTTTGGGTGGGCAGAGCCCTATATGCATCATTTTACAAGTTTGACTTTTCTGTTGCTAGGGTTTGGGAAAATGCTATTCTGGACCATTTCAGCTGCTTTAAGGGAGAGGAAACTTAGAGAAGTTTTTGTGTTCATATTGAGTCCAAACAAGAGCTATACACCCTTGAGGGTCAAGCTGATGGCAGTGGCAAGAATCAGTGCCCCTTTCTGCTCAAATCAAGGAGTGTTCTGGATAATAAAACAAAACAACAACAAAAACAGCATAGAAAACAGTTCTTTCATCCCCTTGCCTCATCCCAAGACACTGCACTCTGGAATGATGAGTCTCCATTCCTAGTATCAAACCCAACCTGGGTGGCCCTCCCAAAGGCCTAAAGAGGGCAGGAAGTCTGGGTTCCTGAGCCTCGAACATTAACATTTTCCTCACCACACTTTCTCAGACCATGAGCCCTTCCCTTGACCCTAACTTCCAGGCCCCTCGCTGGGCCCTGTTGTCTCCTCTCTAACTTTCCCTGTTCTCCCACCATTATCCCATCCCAGTGTTCATGCTATGGGAGAACAAGTTCTCCTTTCAGACCTGGATGACCACCTGAGAGCAAGTCTGATTCCTTTCCATGTCTACAGTTCTGAAAGGAATGACAGAGATGTCAGGAAATGGTCTGCAAGCTAGGCCCGTGGCCCCTGAGGAAACTTGGCTAGGGTCAGAAACCAAGGTTTAGTTATATATCCACCAAACCAGATTCAGAAGCATACTCTAGGGGCCTGGAACAGAGGTTACAGTTCACAGCACCTGCTGTTAAAGTCCGACTCCTCTCTACTGCAAGGTAAGTCTCTGAATCTGGGATGGGACTTGATCCTGTAGGGGTGGGAGAATATGGATGATACAAGTTGGGAAAAGAATGGATGGTTGGCGTCAGGCTTCACCTTCAAGATCCTGGATTCTAGGAAAACCTCTCCCAAACTCCTTTATCCCTTGACAAGCTTGGATGACAAGCTTGAGGTGGGGAGCAGGGGTTCCTTGGATCCTGAGTGCAGGGGAGACAATGCTTGTGAGTGACATAGGGTCCAAAGCCTAGGTGGAAATGCAAAGAAGGAACAGATTGACTGAAGTTACCAGTGGAAGGAATCTCCAACAAGGCTATGTGTGTGTGCACATTTCACCTGGGTGGTGTGGGGCTCAGCCTCAGCTGCTCTGGGTATTGTGAGGTATCCTGTCTGTTGCTGTTGTGTCTGTGTGGAGGGTGAGGGCTGCAGTTCTTATGGGGCAGGCAGAGTAGGTTTCAGCAGAATCCTGTCCTCTGTCCAGAATAGTACTGCCCAGCGATCCTGAGGGGAGAGAATAGATAATGTATTTGTGGCCAGAATTCTGGAAGAGATGCGGATTTTCTGTGGTGACAGCACACAGTGATGTACTTCGCTTCTGGGGGTGAATCCACATAATAGTACACTTAGAATAGATCACTGTTTCCCAAACTTTTTAAAAAGCCAGAGTCCTTTGTTCTATCAAAGTTATGAGGATGAAGAGGTAGCAGAGAGGCTGGAGGGAACTGCCTGATAATGTAGAGCTGTGTTCCAGTAGCCATGTTTCTTGATGATGACTGAACAATGATATAGCTATCACAATGAGACTCTGCGAATGTGGAAACCTTGTGTCTGATGCTCCTTTCAGCTACTATATCAACAAAAGAGTAGAACATATGGAATAAAAATAAATAATAG
>PVIY010016414.1:0-51756 GCA_004026745.1 Myrmecophaga tridactyla
GTTTGGCTCTTGTGACTTGTTGATGGTGCCAGCAAGTTCCCCTCCTGGACTGGGTTGAAAATCTGCATGAGCCTTGTCTGCTGAGCTTTTTGGTTGAAATCTTGCAGCATCTCAGCATAAGGAGTGAATGCAGTGGAGGTCAGATGCTTACATTTGAGGCTGTGTTCACACTGGGTCACATTCTTCCATGCCATTGAAAATGTTTTCCAAGGCAGACTTCCATTCTAATACTTCGGCTGCTGTGGGTGGGACAGTCCTTGGAGGCTTAGCTGACTTTCATCACCATCGTCATCACCAGTGAATGTGATGCCTCGTTTCACCATCTCATCCAGGTCTGCGTTGGTGGGTTCTACCACCTTCTCTGCCAAAATTTCTCCCACATCTTCCTCCTTCATGTTACCAAAGCCTTTTCCACTTATCTGCCATGTAAGGCGCATAATGTCTTTGACATTGCTCTTTATATTTTCTGTAACAGCTCCAAAGCCTTCAAAACCTTTCACACAGTTCTGGCCAAACATTTTTCCAACCGTTGTCGATTATAGCCTGCTTGATGCTATCCCAAGCTGTGCCAGCATAATCAATAACATTGCAAATTGTGATTGATTTCCAATAGTCCATCATGGTGGTTTCCCTGTTGGGGTCAACAGCCTCGCAAGCCTTGCTAAAAGCTCCCTTATGTATGTGCCTTGAAAGCTTTCACCGTGCCTTGATTGAGGGGTTGGATGAGAGAGGCAGTGTTTGGGGGCATGAAAAGAACTTCTACATTGGGGTGGGCATTTTTTAGTTCTTCCAACAATGGACTGGGGCATTATCCTAAATTTATAAAACCTTGAAGGCAAGGTTTTCACCCCGGAGATAGAGTTCAACTTTTGGGATGAAGCAGTCATAGAACCAATCCCAGAATATTTCAGACATCATCCATGCCTTCTTGTTCCATCTCCAAAGAACTGGCATACAGTTCAGGTTTTTCCCTTTTAGTGCTCGTGGTTTTGGGCTCTGTACACTATTAGGGGTTTGCTCTTAAAGTTGCCCTTGGCATTGGTGCACAGTACCAAGGCTGCACAGTCTCTGAATGATTTAAAGCCAATGGCTTTGGAGGCCATCTGCATTATGTGAGTTCATTTGCCAACATCCTCGTAAAACAAACCAGTCTCATCAGCATTGAAAACCTGCTCTTTCACGTAGAACTTTCTCTGCATAATACTTAGCAGGTATCTTTTAAATTCTTCCACAGCCTACTGATCTGCAAAACCTGGTTCATGCGAGTTTAAAGTTTTCCAGGCCATAGTGCCTTTTGAAACGTGCAAGCCAGCCAGCACTAGCTGAGAAGGGTTTAACATCTTTCTGACCCTGGGCTTTCGGTCTCACAACAATGCCATCCACTGTGCTTTTTTTAATCAGTCATCATCTCACGAATCCACAAACTTAGCCAATTTTCCATGGCTTCATTGCGCACTCTAGACGTCACTTTAGCCCTTTCTGGAGGAGTCTCACTTACAGACCAGTGAATTTCCTCTTCCTTCTTCCGAATGCACCGTATGGTTGATTCATTAACACTGAACTCACGAACAACAGCGCTGCAGCTCATGCCTAAACGAAGCTTATCCAACAGGCACAGCACAGCCTTTCTGTGCTTAGGAACACTTCAGCCCTGTGCTTGGGCGCCATCTCAAACAGCAAAATCACCAGTTAAGAACACAAAAACCATGAAGAATGTGGCACTAAGGGATCACGAAATGAACATTTGCTTACAGTAGGAGAGCTAACACGAGAAGGCAGTGCATCATGCTATTAAGCCTGAGCTGGGAATAGAGGCATCAAACGACCCAATTTATTCAACCGCTCTGCAAATGTTCGTGAATGACCTTCAAAGCACCTTGACTACTGATTATGGAGTTGCAAATACATCTTAGTGAGTAGACAAATTCAGAAATAGAGACTACATCAGTAATGAAGGTGGACAGTACATAAATGTCATGTACGTGTAAATACTCAGTGTGTGTATGTGCACATGCCTGTATATACAATTTAAAGTTCTTCGCTTTGGCAAAGCTAAATCTATCAAATATTGTCACATTTCTAGGTATAGGATGAAGTGCACTTCTGCTAAGAAGTCATCATGGGAGAACGTTTTTTTAAAAATCCCATTTCAGATTGTCCATCTTCTAGAACCACGCATGCTGATAATTTTTTATAAATTCCCCAAAAAGGCTTCAGCTCAAATAGACAATGAGGTCTCCCAGGAGGAACCCGGATGATGGCAGTCGTGGAACACTGGGGCGGAGAAACATCAGGAACCAGTGATCACAAAGACATTCAGAAGCCATTCTTCCCCCATCGTGAGAACATCCTTTTCCTCATAAGGGGGATTGTATGCAGAAGAGCTCATTAATTGGGGGCTCATTTCACCGGGCTTGAGGATTAGTTCCTGCATGGACCACATGCATGGTAGAGGTCTGGGTTAAGCGGCCGGCCCAGCGTGGCTCCCCGTGCGTTCGGGCGCGCAGTGGAGTGTGCAGCAGACGGACCCCTGAAGGTGGGGTGAGAGAAGGGCCACCCGCTGCGGGGAGAGAGGCTGTGTCCAGTGGCTCCCAGCGGCGCCTCGGAAGGCGTGGGGGTGGGAGGGCCTCACTGGGAAGCAGGCGAGGGGGATGCAGGACTGGTCTGGGCAGCCAGTTTCCTGCGATCACTCCTGGGGAAGGTGACCTGGTGGGAACACGCAGCCTCGGTCTCCCCGGGGCCCTGCCAGCCCCTGGGGCTCACGTGTGTTTTCGAGGGTCAGGCCACATCCACTCCTGATGGGCCGAGTCTGGCTTGGTTGACCTCTGTTCGCATGTCCTTGTGAGGAGCGGGGCGGAGGCCAAGGCATTTGGGGACAGGGTCGCGGCGCAGCGACGCTCACAGAAGAGCAGAGGCGGCCCCGCGCAGGCGCAGCGCTCTGTGGCGGGAGCCAGGGTGGGCGGGGCCCCCTGCAAGCGGCCTAGGGGGATCCTGAGCGCAGGCGCAGAGCGGAGGCCAGGAGGGGAGGGGCTGAGCCGGAACTGGAGCGCAGGCGCAGAAGGGGCAGGGGCAGGGCCTGCCCGCACTTTCCGCGAGGGCCTGAGGTGGATTATCACAGTTGCAAAAAGTTTCTTTGAACGTTATTATTCACCGATGTCGGCCTGCAGGAACGACTCGTTTTCCCCGGGACAAAGAATTCCCTTTTCAAGAGGAAATAGCGCGATTTCCCACCCTGGGACGCTGCCTGGGCCGAGCGGGGATAGAAGCCGGGTTGAAGGGGCGGGAGGGAGAAAGCCGGTGCGGAGGCCAGCGGGGCGGGCCCTTTCTGCCTCTCGGGTCACACGCAGCCTCTCGGCCCCGGCACCCAGTGTCTCCAGTTGGGGACACTTCACGAGGCAGACGGGAGCTGGGCGCGCTCCCCGCCTGACATGTCCGGCATCCTCTCCGGGGCCTTCAAAGAGCCTCTCGCCCCGCCACTAGCCCCGGGCCCCCGGCAGCCTCTCCGGACATTACCGGGTGCCCGGTACAGCCACCGTGGACACGTGTGAATCGTGAACGCTGGTGGGACGAGGCTGGTCACTGTGGCGGCGTGGGCCAGACAACCCCGGGTGTCCGCTCCCAGGCGCCAGGCGCCTGCTGCTCAAGTACAGACAAGTCACAAGGCCTTCGAGTTGGTGGGCAGATGCCCAGAAGGAAAGACAGGATATGTATGAAAAACCCTGAAAACCATCACACTGGTTCCCCTCCACTAAGAATGGTGCCCTTGCACCCCGGAGAAGCTGCTCCATAGGCATCTCTTTTCCCCTGTCTTAGAAGGAGAGCTTCTTATTGACGATTGATAACTCAGGATGGTGGAGGGAGAACCAGGGAGACGCTTCCATGCTTTATCCTTTGGGTCCCTGGACCTTGCCACTCACGTAGCTACAATTTGCACTCATTGCAACCCTGTGTCTAATAGGAGATACCAAAAATAGCCTCTCAAGCCCTGGTCCAAGCCGCGTGCAGCTGCACAGGACAGAAGAAAAGGGTGTCAGGGAGCTCGGGTTGGAGAGGGGGTCAGGGCCCTCACATTGGAGGATGACGTACATCGTTTGGAAAATGTCACTGTGGAGCTTGCAGTACTAATTAGAGCATCTGGCATCTATGAGTCACAGAGACAAACCTTTGAGCTGCAGATGACGAGAAGAGAGGAAATGCAGCATCAGCTAAATAACCGTTGCTCACAAAGCAAGTGCTAATGTGTATCCTCTCATCATCTGATGTTTTAACTCATCAGTAATAAAGGGATTCTGATAAGCTGGGTCTGAGTGTTCCGATCTAAAATTAAATGGTTAGGAAAAGAAATTGGGGCGTGATGATTTTGTCAGTGGTACCTCGGGAAGAGGAGATGATGCTGTCCCTCACTCAAATTGTGCATCTTTCTCCTGCCACTCCTGTGGCCTGGAAGTGTTCTAAAACAATCTAAAATACAGCCGATGTGCGGATGGCCGTTTTAAAGTGCAAACTACATTTCTGCATTATCATCTGTCAACAGTCTTAACTATTTTACTTACTATTGAAAGTATTATAATTCTACTAGATGTTTATTGTAGAAACACTTGAAATTTTAGAAAATTAAAAACAAAAAGTCATCTCTAATCTCTAAGGAAATAACTGGTTAAGATTTTGATTTATGTATTCCTACTATATCTTTTAGGCATATATCCATGAATAATGTCTGTGGACTTTAAAACATGGATTTTAGTTTTCTGCATTTTTTTAATGGACTTTTTCAAACAGCATATTGTAAGTACCTACATTCTTAAATGTTTTTATAAAATACAAGAATTTAAAATTACCTCAAAAGCATTAATATATAACTTAATATTATTCTTTTTTGTATATTCTATTGGTATATATATGTATCTTTTTGCCAATGCCATGCAGTTTTGAGCACTATAGCAATGTCAGAAGTTTTAAAATCAGGAAATGTGAGTCCTCCAACTTCATTATTTTTCAAGATACTTTTGGCTATTTTGGACACCTTAACCTTCCAAATAAATTTTGGTGATTGGCTTTTCCATTTCTGCAAAGAAGTTGTTGGAGTTTTGATTTGGATTGAATTGGTAAATTACATTGCGTAGAATTGATATCTTAACAACATTTAGTCTTCCAATCCACCCAGGCAGAACACTGGAAGATCAACAATTTTGGAAAGATCATCCCATTTATTTAGATTTTCTTGGAATTCTTTTAGCAACATTTTATAGTTTTCCATGTATAAATCTTTCAAATCTTCAGTTAAATTTATTCCTAGACATTTGATTCTTTAACTTGCTATCGTAACTGGAATTTTTTCATTGATTTCCTCCTCAGATTGTTTATTAGTAGTATATAGAAACACTACAGATTTTTTGCATGTTGCTATCGTACCACACCACTTTGCTGAATTTGTTATTAGCGCTAGTAGTTTTGTTGTAGATAAATGGGGGCTTGCTATATATGTGAGCATGTCATCTTCAAATAGGACAAGCTTTACTTCTTCCTTTCTAACTTGGATAGATGCATTTTATTTCGTTTTCTTGCTTAATTGCTCTGGCTAGAACTTTCAGTGCAATATGGAATAACAGTAATGACAGTGGGCATCCTTGTCTTGTTCCCAATCTTATAGAGAAAGCCTTCAGTCTTTCATCATTGAAAATGATGTTAGCAGAGGGTTTTTCATATGCCCTTTATCATGTTGAGGAAGTTTCTTTCTATTCCTAGTATTAGAAATGTTTTTATCAAGAAAGCATACTGGATTTTGTCAGATGCCTTTTCTGCATCAATTGAGCTAATTGTGTGCGTTTTTTCCTCGTTATTCTATTAATGTGGTGTATTACTTGATTGATCTTATGTTGAACCACACTTGCATATCTGAGTTTAAAAACCTTCCTGATCACAGTGTATAATTCTGCTAATATGCTGTTGGATTCAGTATGATAGTATTTTGCTGAGAATTTTTGCACCTATACTCATAAGAGTAATTCTCATGTCTTACAGTATCTTTACCTGGCTTTGGTATGAGGGTGATTGATGTTGGCCTAATAGAAAGAGTTAGGAAGTGTTCCCTAATCTTCGGGTTTTTTTTTTTTTTTTTTGGAAGAGTTTGAGCAGGATTGGAATGAACTCTTCTTGAAAGGTTTGGTAGAATTTACTTGCGAAGCAATTTCTTCACGGACATTTCTATATTGGGAGGTTTTAGATGACTGATTCAATTTCTTACTTGTAATTGGTGTGTTGAGATTTTCTATTTCTTCTAGAGTCAGTGTAGGTATTGTGTGTGTTTCTTATATTTTGTCCATTTCACACGAGCTATCTAAATTGTTGGCAAACAATTAATTCATACTAACCTCTTAAGATTCTTGTTATCTCTATGCAGTCATTAGTAATGTCCTCCCTCTCATTTCCAATTTTATTTATTTGCATCTTCTCATTATTTCTGTGTCAGTCTAGATAAGAGTTTATCAGTTTTATTGATCTTTTCAAAGAACCAACTTTTCGTTTTCTTAATGCTCTCTATTTTTTTTTTATTCTCTATTTCATGTATTTATTCTCTCATCTTTCTTTCCTTCTGCTTGCTTTGAGTTTAGATTGCTTGTTCTTTTCTACTTCCTCCAGGTATATAGTTATGTCTTTGGATTTAGTGTTTCCTTATTTTGTATTGTGAGCATTTAGGCTTATAGATAATACTCTCAGCACTGCTTTTGCTGCATCCTAAGTTTTGATATGCTTTGTTCTTGTTTTCATATTTCCTTTATGATTTCTTCTTTGAGCCATCATTTCAGAGTGTTATTTAATTTCCATATACTTGTGGATTTTCCCATTTTCTGCCTGTTGTTGATTTTCAGCTTCATTCCACAATGGTCAGAGAAAATCTTTGTATGATTTCAATATTTTTAAATTTATTGAAACTTCATTTGTAACCCTATATATGGTCTATCTTGGAGGATGGCCCGTGTGCACTTCAGAAGAGTATGTTTCCTGCTGTTTTGGGGTGCGGTGTTCTGTATATGTCTATTAGGTCTGGGTCATTTTCTTTAAGTTTTCTATTTCCTTATTGTTCTTCTCTTTATGTTCTATCTGCTGATGAAAAAGATCTATTGAAACATCCAACTATTATTGTAAAGGTGTCTGTTTCTCCCTTCCATTTTGCCATTATTTGCCTTGAGTATTTTGGGTACCATGGATGGGTGCATAAATTTTTATGACTGTTATTTCTTCTAGGAAGATTGATCCCTTTGTTAGTATATAATGACTGTCTTTGCCCCTCTGAACTTTTTCTTAAATTTTCCCAACATGAGCAGGCACCGGGAATAGAACCCAGGTCTCTGGCATGGCAGGCGAGAACTCTGCCACTGAGCCACCATTGCCTGCCCTGAACTGTTTTTGACTTAGTCTCTTTTCTCTGATATTAGTATAGCTATTCCTGTTCTCTTTTTTCTTTTTCTTTAAATGTAATTTTATTAAGATATATTCACACAGCATACAGTCTATCCAAAGTATATAATCAGTGGCTCATAGGGTCATGACAGAGTTGTGCATTCATCAGCACAATCCATTTTAGAAAATTTTCTTTACTCCAAAAAAAGAGAAAACCCAAAACATATCATACCTCTTATCCTCCCCTATCATTGATTCCTACCTAGTATTGGTGTCGATACATTTGTTACTACTGATAAAGAGAATATTAAGTTATTACTGTTAACTCTACTCCACAGCATTTTTTCCCATATACCACTCTATTAATAATTCCTTGTAATATGTTGTAAAATTGTTCTAGTTCATGGAAGAAATTATATTTCTACTGTTAATCACAGTCCTCACCTGCCACAAGATTGACTGTGTTCTAGTCCTGTGTGTTAACCTCTGGTTTTCTTTCTGGTGACATACATGACTCTAAACTTCCCCTATCAGCCATATTCACACATAGTTCATCACTGTTAATTTTATTTAGAAAAAAATGAGCTACCATAACCTCTATCTATTTCTGTTTAAATTCAGCCTAGTTAAAAATTCTGCACATATTAAGTAGCCACTCACCACTTTGTATGCTCATTTTATCTCCTGGTTACTTACATTCTAGGATCTGTATCTATGATTTTACATATTATAATTAGTTCGTAGTCTTGAGATCATATGATATTTGTCCTTTCCTGGCTGACATTTCCCTCAGCATAATGTCCTCAAGTTTCACCCATGTTGTTGTATGCTTCAGGACCTCAATCCTCCTTACTGCTGATTTTATGCCTGTACCAGTTTATGTATATACCACATTTTGTCTATCCATTCATTGGTTGACGGACACTTGGGTTGTCTCCATCTTTTGACAATTGTGAATAATGCCACTGTTAACATTGGTGTGCAAATGTCTGTCTGCACCCCTGCTTTCAGTTCCTCTGGGTATATACTGAGTACTGGGATTGATGGATCCAAAGATTACTCTATATTTAGCTTTCTGAGGAACCATAAAACCACCTTCCACAGTGGCTCTGCCAGTTTACATTCCTATGGGCAGTGAATAAGTGTCCTTATTTCTCCACATCCTCTCTAACACTTGTAGTTTCCTCTTAGTTTAATAGTGGTCATTCTGTTAGGTGTGAAATGATATCTCATTGTGTTTTTGATTTGCATTCCCCTAATAGCTAGTGAAGATGAGCATCTTTTCATGTGCGTTTTAGCCATTTGTATTTCTTCTTTAGAAAAATGTCTATTCATGACATTTGGCCATTTTAAAATCAGGTCATTTGTCTTTTAATTGTTGAGTTGTAGGATTTCTTTTATATTCCAAATATCAGATCCTTAATTGGGGATATGTGGTTTCCAAATATTTTCTTGCATTTACTTGGCTACCTTTTCACCCTTTTGACGAAGTCCTTTGAAGGACAGAAATATTCATTTTGAGGAAGTTCCATTTATCTATTTCTTATTTTGTTGCTTGTGCTTCGGGTTTAAAGTTTAAAATGCTACCACCTATCACTAGATCTTGAAGATGCTTTCCTGTATTTTCTTCTAGGAGTTTTATGGTATTGGTTCTTCAATTTAGGTCTTGATCCATTTAAGTTAATTTTTTTATAGGGAGTGTGATAGGGTCCTCTTTTATTCTGTGGATATGCATATCCAGTTCTCCAGGTGCCATTTATTGAAGAGACTATACGTTCCAGTTGAGTGGACTTGGAAGCCTTGTCAAAAATCAGCTGATTATAGATCTGTGGGTCTATTTCTGAACTCTTAATTCAATTCTGTTGATCAATAAATATGTCTGTCTTTATGCCAGTACCATGCTGTTTTGACTACTGTGGCATTATAATATGCTTTAAAGTCAGGAAGCATGAGTCATTTTTCTTCATTCTTCTTTTCCAAGACTTTTTTTTTTTTTTGCTGAATGGGGCCCCTTATCATTCCAAATAAATCTAATAATTAGCTTTTCCATCTCTTCAAAGTAGGGCATTGGAATTTGATTGGTATGGCATTGAATCTGTAGATCAGTTTGGGCAGAACTTACACTTTAATGACATTTGCTTCCAACCCATAAACATGGAATGTTTTTCCATTTATTTAAGCCTTCTTTGATTTATTTTAGCAATGTTTGTAGTTTTCTGTGTACAGGTCTTTTATATCCTTGGTTAAGTTTATTCTTACATATTTGATTCTTTTAGTTGCTATTGTAAATGGATTTGTTTTTGGATTAATTCCTCATATTGCTCATTACTACTGATTTTTGTATTGGCCTTGTATTCTGCCATGTTGCTGAACTCATTATTGGATCCAGTAGCTTTGTTGTGGACTTTTCGGGAGTTTCTAAATATAGAGTCATCCCATCTGCAAAGAGTGAAAGTTTTACTTCTTCCTTTCTGATTTGGATGCCTTTTAGTTTTCTTGCCTAATTGCTCTAACTAGAACTTCTACCAAAATATTGAATAACAGTGATAAAAGTGGGCATCCATCCATGTCTTGTTTCATGTCTTGTTAGAGGGAAAGCTTTCAAGGTTTTACCATGTTAACTGTGGGTTTTGCATATATCCCCTTGTTCTAGTTTGCAAGTTGCTGGAATGTGTTATACCTGAAATGGAATGGTTTTTAAAAGGGGGAATTTATTTAAGTTGCAAGTTTATAGTTCTAAGGCTGGGAAACTGTCCAAATTAAGGCTCGGCTATGAAAATGTCCAAATGAAAGCATCCAGGGAAAGATACCTTGGTACAAGAAGGCCAATGACATTCATGGTTTCTCTCTCAGCTGGAAAGACACATGGTGGTGTCTGCTACGTTTCTCTCCAGAAATCTTCAGTGGCTTTCCCAGGCTTCTGTTCATTCTTTTGGCTCTGTTGGTTCTGGTGGCTCTAAAGCTTTTTTCCAAAATTGTTCCCTCTTAAAGGGCCCCAGTAAGCAATCACACCTTGAATGGGGGGAGACACATCTCCACGGAGACCACCTAATCAAAAGTTACCACCCATAATTGGATGGGTCACATCTCCATGGGAACAATCAAAAAGACCCCACCCAGCAATTCAATGAGGATGAAAGAATTTGGCTTTTCTGGGGTACACAACAGATTCAAACCCTTTTATCATGTTAAGGAAGTTTCTTTCAGTTCCTCCATTTCAAAGTGTTTTTATCAAGAAAGGATGCTGGATTTTGTCAAATGCCTTTTCTGAGTCAATCAAGGTGATCATATGGATCTTTGTTAATGTGGTGTATTCCGTTAATGGAGTTTCTTGTATTTTTTTTTTTTTTTAGATTATACCATCTGTCTTTATCATCTGTCTTTCCTTCTGATCTCATTTGTGCCCCCAGCCCTCTTCCCTCTATCATTCTTACATTCAACTTCATTCAGTGTTTCTAACATTGTTGTATTACAGTTAGGTAGTACTGTGCTATCCATTTCCGCATTTTTACAATCAGTTCTGTTGTACAATCTGTATCCCTTCAGCTCCAATTACCCAACGTCTACCCTATTTCTATCTCCTGATGGTCTCTGGTCTTACCTGAAATTCTCCAAGTTCATTCACTGATGTTAGTTCATATCAGTGAGACCATACAGTAGGTGTCCTTTTGTTGTTATGGAGCTGTAAGACAGAATAAAGTTATGAGGTATGTAACAACATGGATGGACCTTGAGGACATTGTGCTGAGTGAGACTAGACAGATTTTCTTGTATTGAACCACCTTGGAAATCCAGAATAAAACCCACCTACTCATAGCGTATAATTCTCTTAATGTGCTATTAGAACTGATTTGCAAGTATTTTGGGGGGCATTTTGCATCTGTATTCATTGGAGAGATTGGTCTGTACATTTATTTTTCTTGTAGTATCTTCATCAGGCTTTGGTATTAGGGTGATGTTGGCATCATACAGTGGAGCAGAATTGTATTAATTCTTCTTGGAATGCTTGGTAAAATTTCCCTATGAAGCTATCTGGTCCTTGGCTTTTCTTTGTTGGGAGGTTCTTGATGACTAATTCAATCTCTGTACTTGTCATTGGTTTGGTGAGGTTTTCTATTTCTTCTTGAGCCAGCATAGTTGGTTCACGTGTTTCTAGGAACTTACCCATTTCATCTATCTTGTCTAGTTTTTGGTGTACAGTTCATAGTATCCTCTTATGATCATGTTTACTTCTTTGAGGTCTGTGGTAAGGACCCCCCGTTTTCATTTTTGATTTCATGTATTTCTACTATCTCTCTTTTTGTCTGTGTCACTCTAGCTAACAGTCTGTCAAGTTTATTGATCTTCTCAAAGAACCAACTTTTGGTTTTATTGATTCTCTCTGTTGTTTTTTGTTCTCCATTTCATTTACTTCTGCTCTAAAATTTATTTATTTCCTTCTGCTTTCCTTGGAATTAGTTTGCTTTTCTTTCTCTAGTTTCTCAAGGTATTCAGTTAGATCTTAGATTTTAACTTTTCCCTCCCTTTAAATGTAGGCCTTTAGGATTATAAATTTCCCTCCCAGCACTGCCTTTACTTCATCGCATACAGTTTGATATACTATATTCTTGTTTTCATTCCTCTTGAGCTATTTACTGATTTCTCTTGCTGTTTCTTCTTTGACCCACTGATTGTTTAGGAATCATGCTGTTTAATCTACATATATTTGTGAATTTTCCAGATCTCTGGCTATTGATGTATAGATTCATTCCATAATGAGCAGAGAAAGTGCTTTGAATTTGTCTTTTAAAATTTATTAAGACCAATTTTGTATTTGAGCAGGTGGTCCAACTTGGAGAATGATCCATGAGCACTTGAGCAAAATGTGTATATATATATAAAATAGAGACCTCAAAGAAGTAAACATGATCATAAGAGGATACTATCAACTGTACACCAAAAACTAGACAAGATAGATGAAATGGGTAAGTTCCTAGAAACACGTGAACCAACTATGCTGGCTCAAAAAGAAAAAAAAAATATATATATATATATATATATATATACACACATAAAATATCTGTTAGTTCTAGTTCATTTAAGATATTATTTTAAATTGTTTCCTTATTGATTCTCTGTTTAAATGTTCTGTCTATTGAAGTAAGGGGTGGTTGTGATCTCTTGCTATAGAGATGTCTGTTAATCCTTTCAGTTTTTCCAGTGTTTGCCTCATGTACTTTGGGGCACCTTGATTGGGTATATACATATTTATGATTGCTATTTCTTCTTGGTTAATTGCCTCCTTTACTAATATATAATGTTTTTCTTTGTCTCTTATAACATTTTGCATTTAAAGCCTATTTTGTCTGATATAACTACCCCAGCATTTTTGGGGGCACTGCTTGTGTGCAATATGTTTTTCCATACTTTCAATTTCATTTGTATCTTTGGGTCTAAAATGAGTCTCTTGTAAATAGCACATAGATGGATCATAGTTTTATCCATTCTGCCAATATGTATCTTTTAATTGGGGAATTTAATCTATTAACATTCAATGTTATTGCTGTAAAAGCAGTACTTACTTCAGCCATTATATCTTTGATTTTCTGTCTTATATCATTTTTGTCTCTCTTTTCCCTTATTGCAACATCCTTTCTTGTATATTTGAGCTTTTTTTTGAAGTATCTTACTTGTCCCTGTCTCATTTCCATTTCTCTATATTTTAAAAATATTTTCTTTGTGGTTGCCATGGGGGTGTATTACACAATCTCTGTTTATAACCTACTAATTTTAAAAGATACCAAATTAACTTCAGTAGCATACATGTTCTCTGCTTCATTATCTGTGTTTCCCCTCTTTATGTTGTTTTGGTTCTACCTTACTTCTTTTTATTTTGTGGGTCTATACCAGGAAATATGACTATCAATCATACTGTAACTCTTACCATAATTAAAGAATAGAGTTAAAGACAGACATGGTGCTATTGAGTTTTGTATTTACCAATTTAGTTACCTTTATTGAAGATTTTCCCTTGTTCACACTACTACAAACCCCTCTCTCCTGTCTTTTCCTTTCCAACTGAATCTTTACCAAGTACTGCAGAGCAGGTCTTCTGTTCATGAACTCTTTCAGTTTCTGTTTAGCTGTGAATATTTTAAACTCTCCCTCCTTTTGGAAGGACAATGTTAGTGGATAATGAATGTTGGGTTGGAAGTTTTTCTCTCTCAGTACCTTTAATATATCATAGCATTGCTTCTCACCTCCATTGTTTCTGATGAGAAGTTGGCACTGAGTTTTATTGAGGACCCCTTGTATGTGATGAGTCACTTTTCTCTTGTTGTTTTCAGAATTCTCTCTTTAGCTTTGACATTTGATATTCTCATTAGTATGTGTCTCAGAGTACATCTATTAGGATTTATTCTGTTGCACTTCTTGGCAGTATATATTTATGTTTTTCATAAGAGTTGGGAAATATTTGGGCATTATTTCCTCAGATGTTCTTTCTGTACCTTTTCCCTTCTCTTTTCTTTCTGGGATACCATGATGTGTATGTATTTTTTGCATGGTTCATGCTGTCACACATGTCCCTGAGACAGTGCCCAATTTTTCTGTTCTTTATCTGTTGTTCTGACTGTATTATTTTGATTGTCTTGTCTTGTTTGCTCATTCTTTCTCCTGCCTGTTCACATCTGATGTCCTATGCCTCTAATGTATTTTAAGTCTCCATTATTGTGCCTTTTTGCTCACACATTGTCTTCTTAATAGCCTTTAGTTCTAAATCCATCTTTAGTTTATTTTTAATCCATATTTTCCTTCTTCTCCTTGAATTGATTTAGGGAATTTGCTTGAACTTCTTTGATTGGTTGTTCCAAATTCTGTGTCTCTTCTGAAGTTTTAATTTGTTCCCTTGATTGAGCCGTATCTTCCTGTTTCTTAATATTGCTTGTAATTGTTTTTTTGCTGATATCTAGGCTTCTAGAAGATACTTGTTATTTTGATTTTCTCCTTCTTGCCTAGCATTTTATTGTAGATTGGGTATGTACTGAGGTTCTTCTTTGATGCTTGAGTAGCCTGTCTTAACGGTTCAAATTTTCTCAGGTCTTTCCCTGGATATGCAGTACAACTTTTAAATTGCCTTCTTTGTGTGCAACTGTTCCACCTCCAGGAGAAATCTTTCTTTCTTCTGTTCCTTCTCCAGGAATCCTGACCTATTCTGTTTGTTTTTGTGTCGAATTTTCTCCCTGGCTCCTATGATATATGTCACTTCTCCCCCTCATTCAGTGCCCCCCTTTCTGTTCTGGGACCCATCCTATGTTAAAGCAGTTCAGTGCCCCCTTTTCTGCCTCTAGTTACTTCCTCATTAGCATATCATACCCTGGGGAGATAGTTGGGATCAATCCCAAAAAGTCCTGTGATTTGTTTTGCTTTGTTTTGTTGGTAATCGAGCAATCAGAGACTGGCAAGAGCATTTGTACCTCCTGTTGTCGTGTCTCTTTCATTTCCTCGGGGCCCTTTTTGTTTGTACGTGGTCATCAGCCTTTGCCGTGTGCCTTGGGTCTCCGCGGAGCTGGGTCCCTGTTCCCCTGCATGTGCGTGGGGCCCTAGCTCCTGCTGTGAGTGACTCTACGTTCTGCATGGGTGGCCGAGAGACCTGGGCGGTGAGGCCTCCGTGGGACTGTCTAGGATGTGGGACCCATGGGGGGCGGGGTCCAGAGTGGTGGGTCTGGGTCGAAGATCTCCTATGCTTTTTGGGTGTTTTTCTTTTCCTTTTCCTTCTGTTCAGCATTCGTGAAGTTCTTATCCAGTCCCTATCATCTTCCTGAGTTCTAGGCCTGGTGGATTTGTCCTTCCATTAGTTGTTTCTTAGGGGATTCTTTTCCTGGGATATCTTATGCTGCCATGTTGATGACGTCATTTCCTGCTGCTGCTTGTTTTATAAAACCTGGCTATTTGTAGAGTTCTGAAGATTAGTGTTTGAAGCATTTCTTTTTTTCTCTTTCTGTAAAATCAGTGAAGGAAAGTTATACTTTATTCCCTTTTGAGCTAATTTCCTCCTGAGTAACTATTCATGGTTTTTAAATATCTTCTCTATCCATAGCTTTTCTATAAGTGTCTGTTTCTTATTATACTGTTTCACTGCTAGATGTGAGCCCTTAACGTGTGAAGTCTTGTTCTTTCTGCTCTACAGGCATTATTTCATTTAATCACAAACAACCCTATGAGCAATACATAATATTATTAACTCCATTCTTAAATTAAGTAATGCAAGGCATGAGTGAGGAGCTCAGGTAATTGCCTGTTGTTACAAAGTCAGCTACAAAGGAGAACTGGGGTATAAAACTTGGACGTCTGATTCCAGAATCAAACCTCCTTAATGGCCTTTTACCTTACAGTTTCTGGTTAGGGACCATCAAGAAATGGCTAGATTGTGTACAGGATTATAGGATGCCGTAATGTGTCCTCAAGGGAAGTGTCCATACAGCCCAGAATACTGTGGGTTAGGTTCCAATGAAGGATGCAGGCAAGGTCCTCACCCTCCTCTGAGCATCGAAGGGAGCGGGAATTAACTTTCCCATCACAATTCCATGAAGGCCATCCCCTGGTCCCTGGACATATGTAACGGGGAGGGCGGGATTTTAGAGTAGGTGTGTGAGCTTTTAAAAGGAGGGTTGCCTACCAAGAGTTAAGATTAGATCCGGTTTCCTAAATACATTTAGCAGCTTAGAAATGTTATGAACTGAGCCTTCCCCAAGAATCCCTAATAAATACAACTTCCATTCTTTTTGTAGACAATTGGTGGGTTATAAAGGAGATTACAGTCAGAGCCAAGAGTACCTGGCCTCTGTGAAATCCACAGGCCAGGATCTATAGTGCATTGAGCCTTGATGAGGCATAGCATATGGAAACAAAATACAGAGGCACAGCAAAGGTCCCTGAGTTTAGAAAGGTGCAGAGAACCTCCTCATAAACTCAGAGAATAAAGGGAATCATGGATCTTACTTAGAAGAGGTTTGGTTCAGTAGTTATACAAAGAAGTGCTGAAGAGCTAACTGGGCTTTTGGAGTAAGATTTTCATGTGTATCCTCCCTCTGCCAACTTCTATCTTGGAGAACTTGAGCATCTGAGTTGATGTGGCTAAGCCTCAAGTTTCAGTATTTGTAAATGGGAACAGTAAACAAACAGCGTTTGTCTTAAAAAGCTAAAATGAGAAGACAATGGAGGGAAGCAGAATCAGCCCCGAGCAAGGAAGGTATGCATTGTGAAGGCCAGAGACCATCCCTATCCAGTCAGGGGACACATGGCAGAGATGGGTGAGTGGGTTCCCAAACTTGCTTACTCTTCTTGCTGAAAACATAGCTAGGTGCCATTTTCTAGCCTTCCTTGCAGTTATGTGTGGCCATATAACTGAGCGTCAAATAGCAGAATGAGAGCAGAATTGGTGCATGTCATATCCAGTCCTGGACTCTGAAAATGTCCCAGGCGAAATTCTCTGAGCTCTTAACCCTTGTCCTATTAGTCTCATATGAAGACAACAAACTTAAAGCTACTTGTTGAAGATGATGAAGTTTCATCCTGGAGAGAGACTGAGTCAAGGAACTCTGTGCTAGGAAGAAAGAATACAGTGGATGCAAAATACTCATTTTTGGGCAGTGCAATGGTGGCTCAGTGGCAGGAATTCTCTCCTGCTGAGCTGGAAACCTGCGTTTGCTTCCTGGAGCCTGCCTATGCAAAAAAAAAAAAAAAAAAAAACAAAACCTCATTCTGACTCTGCCTGAATGAGAAACACCCCACATTAGCCTGACGCTGGAGCACAGGTGATGGTTCTCCTCACTTTTGGCACAAATGGCCACCTTCATGTATTCGGGAGGCCTGGACCCCACAACTTTGCTGACCACAAATCAGAATGCCATTTCAGCAGCTCAGGAGAAATCTAACCCCCATTGGTGTCTGGATGGCAGTGGAGGTGCAGGAGGTGATGTGCCAACCTTCAGACTGCATCTTGGGGATGGACTGTGTTGAGACCTACCCTGGCTACACTCCTTGAAATTCATCATCATCACCATTGTCATCACCAAACCCAGGCACTCACTTGTTCCCTTACTTGAGAACAAGTACAGCTTGAGAATCCACGTGTACAAGGCCAGTAAAATAGGCTGGGTTCATAATCTGGTGGAGCCTACATGGTGGAGGGATGCAGGCAATGCGCACGTAATCAAGTGAACACAGAATTTAGAAGTGGATAGTATTAAGTGCTACAAAGCAAAATAAAGCGGAGTGAGGATACTACAGAGGATGTTATTGTAAAACAGGTCCTTTTGAGTAAAGACCTGAACGAAGTAAGGGGCAAGTATATAGGCATTCCAGACTGAGGGAACAGCTAATGCAAAGGTCCTGGGGCAGGAAACTGCCTGTATATTTGAGGAACAGCCAGAAGCCTATGTAACTAGAAAGGAGCAAATGGAGGATTTGTAGTAGTAAGATACAGTGCCAGAGAAGGCTGAGGTTCTGTTGTGCACTATCCCATAGACTGGGACAAAGACTTGGATTATGAGCTAAGTGGGAGGAGAGAGCATTGGAATAAAGGGTCTTTCTCTCAGATGACATGTGACAGTGGGTTAATAAGGGATTCAAGTGTGGGATCAGAAACACTTGGGACATGGGAAGAAAATACAGTGACTTAGACTAGCTGTGAGGAAAAGTGGACAATTACGGACTATTTTTTGAAGTTAGAACCCAAGCAAGCTTGCCATACGAAAGCCAGCAACTTGCACAAAACAAGTTGATCTCAGATCTCTTCTGTTCCCTTTCTCGTAGGAGAAAAAGGTGAGGTTTCTTTAAATAAGAATGTGCAATTGTTCCAGCACAAATTGTTGTAAATAGTATCTTTTAGCTATTAAGTTTCTGTGTGTGTGTGTGTGTTTTGTATGTTTGTGTGTGAAAAACCAATTGAGTGGGGGTGCAAGGGTAGTTCAGTGGTAGAATTCTCACCTGCCATGCGGGAGACCCGGCTTTGATTCCTGACCTGTACACTCCCTGCCTCTGCCCACTGCACCCCCCCCCCCCCCGAAAAAAATTCAAATGTTGCTGCAATTACGGGACAGTTACATGAGAAAAGAATAAAATGTGACCACCACTGTGCTAGTTTGAAAGGACGTATGAACCCTAGAAAAGCCATGTTTTAATCCTAATCCCATTTTGTAAACGCAGCCGTTTCTTTTAATCCCTATTCAGTACTGTATGTTTGAAACTGTAATCAGATCATGTCCCTGGAGATGTGACTCAATCAAGAGTGGTTGTTAAACTGGATTAGGTGGAGATATGTCTCCACCCATTTGGGTGGGTCTTGATTAGTTTACTAGAATCCAGTAAAAGAGGAAACAATTTGGAGAATGCGAGAGATTTCTGAGAGAGCAGAGAATGACATAGCTATGAGAAGCAGAGTCCACCAGCCAGCGACCTTTGGAGATGAAGAAGGAAAATGCCTCCCAGGGAGCTTCATGAAACAGGAAGCTGGGAGAGAAAGCTAGTAGATGACGCCGTGTTTGCCATGTGTCCTTCCAGCTGAGAGAGAAACCCTGGCTGTATTCGCCAATGTCCTCTCACTTGAGAGAGAAACCCTGAACTTCATCAGCCTTCTTGAACCAAGGTATCTTTCTCTGGATGGATGCCTTTGATTGGACATTTCTGAAGACTTGCTTTAATTGGGACATTATCTTGGCCTTAGAACTGTAAACTAGCAACTTAATAAATTCCCCTTTTTAAAAGCCATTCCGTTTCTGGTATATCGCATCCCAGCAGCTAACAAACTAGAACACCTACTGTACAGCATACAAAATAAAACCTAAAAAACAATTGATCATATACGCTTAGACTTAAAATGTCTGGACTTTGGATTAACATTCTGATTTTTTTTTTTTTTAGGAGAAAGTGATAATTCTGACTTTTCACTTCTGTACAGTGTTATACAGCTTCTAAAATACTTTCTTCTTTAGTGGCCTTCGTAGCCTGAGAGTAACTCCAGGTGGCAGGCAGAGCAAGGATTTACTATTAGGTTATTTTAAACTGGGTAAACTGAGGTTGAGAGTGTTTAAACCTCAAATTACCTGCCTAGAAGGACAGTGTCAGTATGCTGCTGGGCCAGGGAGCTGCTGGAGCACCAGCATTAAGAATTAAGTTTTTGAAGTCAAGCTGCCCCACCTCTAAAAGCCTGTTTCCCTTCTCTCTTTTATCTTTCCGTAATGCCAGTGGGTATCTCATTGGAGTGTGGTTAGTGTACAAAAAGGTAAAGCAAGGAACCCACGTGTCCCAGGACACACTATCATGTCACCTGTCTTCCTGTCCAGAAGAGCGTGGTTTAAGACTATTGAGAAATACATGAAGCAGGAAGAAAACAAAGGAAAAGCTTAAGCACCCCCAAAGTTACACTGTAATAGATCTCTTTATGATATAATTTTTTAGCATAATAATTTCAGAAGGCTTATGAAACCACTTAAGGAGTCACGCATTAAAATAGTGTAGAAAAGCACCGAGGCAGACACAGAGAAAGATGAGCACAAAGTCCTGATGGAATATGGTTTATCCAAGACTTTTTTTTTATAACTTAGAAACAATTGTTCTTTAATAATGCATTCCACTTTTGAAATGTGCATGAAATTAGTCGTTTTCATAGTGTTGTTTCAAGAGGAGAAGAGTGGAATTATGTCCCAGGGAAAGCAAGATTTTAATCTGACTTGTAAATGTTTGCTAAATTCATGCTTCTTGAGATATAATTTTCCTACATTAAAATTCTCCTTTTGTAATTATATAGTTATGAGTTTTGACAGATGTGTAGAGTCATCTAAATACCACCGTAATCAACATATAGAACGTTTCCAACTGAAAAAGTTCCTTTGCGCCCATTTGTGGTCAAACCCCAACTTCTAACTCCCAACCCTTGACAACCATTATTCTCCTTTCTGTCCCTATAGTTTTGTTTTTTCCAGAATGCCATATTAATGGAAGCATACATACAGTACATAGCCTTTTGCTTTAGGCCCCCTTACCTTAGTATAATACTTTCCAGGTTCATCCATGTTGCATGTGTGAATAGTCCATTCCTTTATATTGCTGAGTAGCATTATATCGTATGGCTGTACCATGGTTTACGTATGCACTAGTAGATGTTCATTTGGGATGTTTCCAATTTTTGGAAATAATTGTAGATTTACATGTAGCTATAACACAGAGATGGCTTACGAAAACTTTGCTCAGTTTCTCCAAATGTAACATCTCGCAAAACTATAGTACAAATCACAACCAGAATATTGGCATAATTCAGTTAAGATACAAAACATTTCCATGTCCATACGATTCCCTCATGTTGGCTTTTTATAGCCACACCCCTCTCATACCCAAACCCTCCTAAATGCCTGGCAACCACTGATCTGTTCTCCGTCTCTATAATTTTATCATTTCAGGTATGTTATAAATTGAATCACGCGGCATGTGCCCTTTTCAGATGGTCCTGTTCACGCAGCACAAATACCCTTGAAATCCATCCAGACTGTTGAGTATATTGTGATTCATTCCTTTCTGTTGCTGAGTTGTAATCCGTGATGTATGGATGTACCATAGTTTAATCATTTCCCCGTTGAAGGCTATCTAGGTTTTTTCCAGTTTGGGACTATTATGAATGAAGCTGCTAAAAACATTTATTTACAAGTTGTTGGTTTTTTCCCCCTATTAACGTGAGGTTTCATTGCTCCGAGGTAAATGATGAGGAGTGGAATTGCTGGGCTGTGTGATAACTGAATATTTAGTTTTAAAAGAAACTGCCAAATTGTCTTCCAGAGAGGCTGACGCATTTCACGTTCCCCCCAGCAAAGCAGGAGTGTGTCCGTCAGTCTCCATCCTCTGCATCCTCAGCAGTACTGGGAGTTGCCAGTGGTTGTTACTGGTGCCGTACCGGCAGGTATGCAGTGACAGCACATGTTTCTGTACTGACATTTCCCTCATGGGAGATCTTTTCATGGGCCGATTAGGTGGCCTTGGTTTAAATGTCTTTTTGTGTGTTCTGCCCATTTTCTAATTAGATATATTGCCTTTTTACCACTGAGTTTTGGAAATTCCATCTATTTACCAGGTGCTAGTCCTTTGTTTGCAAAAATGTGGTTTGCGAACCTTCTCTCCCCGTCTGTGGCTTCTCTTTTCATGTCCTTTGATTCTGATGAGGCCCTTTTGATCCTTCCCGGTGTCCTCTAAGAACGCTTCAGCTGTCCCAAGATCCTGAAGATTTTCTCGATTCTTTTTTTTCTACAAGTTTTATAGTTTTTACATTTTATATTTAAGTCTGTGATCCATTTTGAGTTACCTTTTGATCAAGATTTTTTTTTTCACCAATGTAAGTGTAGTTGCTCTAGCACCATCTGTTGGAAATGCTTTCTTTTCTCCACTGAATTTTTTCTTCTGATCTCTCCTCTGACCCACCAAGCTACGTGTCCATTCCCCCACAAAGGCCAGTCAGCCTGGATTAGTGTAGGTCTATAACTTCTGCAGTCAGGTAGAGTGATTCCTCTCTTTATTTTTCTTTGTGAACTTTTAGTTATTCTAGTTCCTCTGCTTTTCCGTATCACTTTTAAGTATAGTTCTGTGTCTATCTACAAAATATTTGCTGGGATTTTGATTAGAATTGTATTAAACCAGTGTAATGAGCTGGTAAGAACTGGCATCTTTGTGTTAATGTCTCTCCCAAGTGGGATGGGACGGGAGCTCCATGGAAGAAAGAAGGTATCCAGCAATTAAAATCATCCCCGAAGGCAGTCTTTTGGTCAGTCTGTGTTGACGCCTTGGGGATTCTGTGTTTTCACTCAAGGAAACAAGCCCTGAGCATGTAGTTTTCTTTCTTCTACTCACACCATGGTTTGAAGAAATTGACGTGGAGTCCGTGGATGCTCTCTGCTGCCTCACTGAGAAGAGCACTTAACCGAGGAATCCAGCACGGCTCATGTTTGCAGTGATATTAAGAAGAGTGTCGACGTGTCTCCTATATTCATGAATGATTTCCTATGAATTCATCAATTAAAAAGATGGCTGAGCAGAGAGATGGCAAGGCTATCCCCCCAAAAAATAAAGAAAATTCAATGCTTGAATTTTGTGACATTTCCCTGTTTCATCTGAAGTCAAAGTGAATTACAAAAGGTAATCAGAACTAAAAAAGAAACAAAGACTATAACATATAAATAGAACATAACGGTAAGATAAGATCATGAACATCAGGATTTGGTTAAAGATGGCATTTGCTTTCCAGTCTGATTGCTTGGGGAAAAAGCTTTTCAAAGCTTCCGGGGTGGGGCGGGGGGCATAAGTCCCGCTTACTACAGGAGGATCTCTGAAGATTGTTAGAATTTCCAATATCCATTGCAAAGCAGGGGAAAATTCAGCTGCCTTCACCACTCTAAAATGAGACCATTTCCTCACCTGTGAAAAGCCCAATAGAGCAGAAGTTCAAGGTTCTCTCAAGAAACCCAGGCAAGCTGTCAGGCTCCTGCAGAGCCCACTCAGGGAGGAAAGGGACAGAGATCTCCACGCAAACCTCCATGGGCCTCTCACTGGGGAGGCCCACAGTAGGGCACTAGAATAAAAATCTGTCCCTAAATATGGGAATTATTCCCGAAATGTCTCTGCTGACAGCTGGTGAGGCACAAAATAAATACAAGCCTATTTGCAAGTAAGCAAAAATTAGCATACTCAGCAGCTGCAGCTCTACCCACAGACACAGAAACATAAAGAACACTATTTCTTCTGAAGCCGAGTTAGGGAAGGGGCCTGCGTGGGGTATCCAGTGGGTTACCATCTGCTAATGTCCAGCAAACCAGACAGAGCAGAAAGAGCCATTTGCTCCTGGCCTAAGCATTGTCCTGAGTTCACATTTCTAAGTAAAATACAAATTAATCTTAAGGTAAAAATATGAGCACTCTGATGATTAAAAATAACATTCGTTCGTATATGAGAAATAAAAACTATGATTGCTTTTATTATGTACTTCCAAAAATGAAATGTAATTTTCAGAGTCCTATATGGAGAGGGTTTCTTAAAAGCCTCCTCCATTTTTCATCCCAGAAGTCGATAAAAATACACGATCAAACACAAGGGACTCTGAGAATGTAATCGTTTTATATTTTCCTCTGGGGTGAATGACAACCAGTTTACCCACTGAGGCCACGTTTTCCCAAACTGGGCAAGTCGTTCTCGGCGTCCATAACTAGAAATGGAACATCGTGCTGTAGAATCATTAGATTCTCGGTACAACCCAGCTTCTACCTTCTGGCGCCTGAGTGGCTGAAAGTGAAAGTATTTACATAGTCCGAACAAATGTGTACTCTCCACTTAGCAGAGCTGCAAACAATTCTTAGTAAAATAATTTTTTTATTGGTTAACGATCTGCGATGGGCAATGTTGAGGACAGACAGCTGTGCCTCCTGGGGGGCTGCAGGGCACAGTTAGTTGGGGAGCTGTGTGTTCTGAGCAGGTCAAGGAAGCTGAGCTTTGGGGCGGCTGGGGAGGAGCTCTAGGCGCCCTTCCTGATCCCCTTCCCAGGGCAGTGTGCAGCTGGTCTGAGCACCTGCCCGGCCCTGTGGTGGCTGTGAAAGATGGGCTTTGGGGTGTCCCCTCTGGTGTGCCCCAGCACACACAATTTCCCTTGCAGGCCAAAAGCAGCTGGAGACAAGGAACTGAGTGTACGAAACTACGGAGGTGGATTTAAGGCTTGCCTGCTCAATCTCCCGTGAGAGGGAGGTAGAGGAGGCTTTCAAGCTCCTGTGACCAGGGCGTCTCCAAAGGAACCAGCAAGTCCAAGTGCGGGACGACAGAAAAACAAGGGGGACCCTCCACACTGCATGTGCCTTGGGAAGACTTTCCTGGTAGGAAATTAAAAGAGAGATTTCAGGAAGCAAATCCCAGAATCAACGTTTTAATACATTACAATGTATAGTTGCAACAAAAGAGTTAAAAGAAACCAGAAATGACAGTCCCTCTGAAGGAAGAGGATAAATGCAGAAAACTCCAAGGGAGAGGAACAGAATGTGGAATACCAAATGAAGACTTAAAAATGATCATGAAAAATGCTTCAAGAGATGAAGGAGAATAAAGCAAAAGCACTAAAGGATATCAGAAAAACAATGACTAAGGAGTATGAGCATCTTAGTAAAGAGACAGAAATTTTTAAAAGGGACCAAACAGAACCACTGGAGTTGAAGCCCATCATAACTGGAATGAAAAATCCCTAGGAGGGCGTCAGGAGCAGACTGGAGCTGGCAGAACAGAGAATCAGAGAACTTCCCGGACATGGCAAAAGCCATGTATATGCACATCTAAGAAAACCAGAGAACAGCCAGCAGGATAAACATGAAGAAACGTATACTCCATCATATACTGATCACATCATCAAATGCAAACGGCAAGGAGAAAGCTCTGAAAGCTGCAAGAGAAAAGCACCGTGTTGCATAAAACGGAGCTCCAGTTAGACTGAGTGCCAATTTCTCATCAGAAATCGCGGAGGCAAGAAGGCAGTGGCTGGAAATACTTAAAGAAATGCAAATACATAAGAAGTAATGGTAAATCTAACGGTGCTGGAATGTATATCTCAATGTGGTTTAAAGGGGGGAGTTTTAGGTTCCATGTATGATAAGAGAATAAAAGTTTTTATAAAAACGGGAATGTGTGGAACTGCACTACACAGTGAACCCTAAGTTAAGCCATGGATTATAGTCAATAGTACAATTATAAAAATGTGCTTTTGTCAGTTGTAACAAATGTACCACACCAATGCTAGGTGTTAGTAACAGGGTAGTATATAGGAATCCTGCATTTTATGCATGATTGTTCCGTAAGCCCACAACTTCTCTAAAAACAACAACAAAAAACCAAACTACTGCTAATGACACATTTAACAGTAAAATGTTGGATCCTTTCCCTTTAGCTTGGAAAAAAAAATCTAGATAAAAGTGCTATCCAGTGCTGTAAGGCAAGAAAAATAAACAAAGTCAGTAAAGATCAGAAAGAAAGAACTAAAAACTGCACCTAATTGGCAATGGTATGATGTATATACTGAAAATAAAAGGGCTTACAAAATAATAGAACTAAAATGTGAATTTAGCAAGATCACAAGATACAGTGTTATTGTATTTTCATACTTGGAAAATATTTTTAATGCAATTAAAAAATATATAATAGAATCAGTAATAAATCTAACAAAATGAATGTCAGTGAATTTTATGATAAAACTATAAGACATTGTTAAGAGAGATTTTAAAATACCTAAATAAATGGAGAAATATATCCCATATATCGGCTGCTAGACTATTGTTAAGATGCCATGTCTCCAAGTTGAACTATAATTTCCAGCAGGCTTTATTTTGTAGCAATTGACAAGCTGATTCTAAATTTTTTGTGGAAATAGAACAGACCTCTATGGCACAGAAATCAATTTAAAAAAAAAAATCTTGGGGAGATTTTCCCTATATGAGTTTAAGAATTTCCCTAAAGCTACAGAATTCAAGACAGTTTGGTAATGGCCAAAAAATAGGCATTTAAATTAATGAAACAAAATAGAAGACATTTATGATAAATTGATATTTACAAAAGTAACAGAGCAATGCATTTGGGAAATAAAAATATTTTAATTAAAAAAATCTGGAGGCAGCTAAGAAAATATTTGGAGGAATATTTATAGCATCAAATGCTAACTAATATTATAGTAGAATGAGGGTCATTTTAGAAACTAGAAAAAGAAGAGAAAATTAAACCCAAAACAAGACAGAAGGAAAAAAAGAAATGTAGAGCACACATCCACGATGTAGAAAACCAACCACACAAAAAAAACAAAAACGAGAGAAAAGCAAAAAGCCCCAAAGATATCTCTAGCCAAACTGAAAAAGGAAATACAAATCACCAATATTTGGAATGAAATAGTGAATGGTATTATAAATATATTGCTAGGATCCCTTTATAAATATAGAAGATAGATAGATTTGCTAATATTAATATTTGGAATTTTATAGCTATGCTAGTGAGGTTCATAAAATAAAAATTTAATTACCAAACTAATGGTAATAAATTCAACATGTTTGAAGAAAGGGAAGAATTCCTTGGAAACACAAACTATTAAAAACCCTATGGAAGATAAACTGATAATTGAAAAGTCAAATTAATTATATCTCATTAAGGATATCAAATTCAAAGTTAAACTTCCCACCAAGAAAACCCTAGACTCAGGTGACTTTACTGGTGAATCCTACCAAACTGTTAAAATAATTTATTACCAATTCTGTCAATAAAAAGAAAAAGAGAGATTAAATCTCAGTGGATTTTATGAGGCCAATATTACCTTGATACCCCAAATAGACAAAGGTATTACAGAAAAATAAGAGTACAAACCAACAATCCTCACTAGCATAGCTACAAAATTCCAAATATTAACATCAGCAAATCTTATCTCTCTCTCTCCATCTGCCTATCTAATCTATCTTCTACATATATAAAGGGATCCCAGCAATATATAAAAGGATCCTACATTAAGACCAAAGGAGCTTTATGCCATGAAGGCAAGAGTGATTCAAAGTTGAAAATAACAGTAAATACAGAAAAAGATTTGACAAATCTCAATATCCATTCATATGAAGGCTCTGAGTCAACTATGTTTAGAAGTAACTTACTCGGCTGACTAAGAAAAATCTGCAATTAGCATTATACTTAATGGAGAAAGATGAAATCATTTCCTCTACATATGGGAGAAAATACAAGGATGCATGGTTTCACCTCTTCTATTCTACATTGGACCAGATGACCTAGAAAATGTAATAAAGTGATAAGAAGAAATAAAAGATATTCAGATTGGAAAGGAAGGAATAAATCTGTTTCTATATACAGTGGCATGATTGTCTGGGGAGAAAATTTCAAAGAATCTACCAAAAAGTGCTAAAACTAATAAATGAATTTAGCAGTATTGCAAATTACAAGGAAGATAAGCAAACATCCAGTGTTTTTTCTGTACACAAGCAAGGAACAATTGGAAATGAAAATAACACATCATTTCCCACAGCATCAAAAATCATGAAATACTTAGGAGCAAATCCAACAAAATATGTTCAAAAGTTATACACTAGAAGCTACAAAACACTGAACAAAAAGTAAAGGAGAGATACGTTTCCTTTAGGAATGGAGAGATACAATGTTTATCCACAAATCTGAATACTCAGTGGTGCTAAGATGTCCATTCTCTCCAAATTGATTTACAAATTTAGCACCATCCCAATTAAAATTACAGCTGTGTTTTTTTTTTTTTTAGAGACTTATAAGCTGAAGCTAACATTTATATAAAATGGCAAAGGTCCTTGAATTCCAAACTAATTCTGACAATAGAAAATCAAAATGAGTCCACTTCCTTAAATAATTTTAAAACTTAACATAAAGCTACTGGCCTCAAGACAATTTGGTATTGGTGTAAGTATAGACACATTGATTAATGGAACGAAATAGCCTTTATTCAAAAGAGAATCCATATATAGATCTATAGATATATAGTCAATTGTTTTTTTTTTTTTTACTAAGTTTTCAAGTAATTCAATGAGAAAAGTATTTCCAGCAAATGAAAGGAACATTTGGCTATCCATATGCAAATAATAATCTTTTTAGGTGGTTTAAAGCAGCATTTAACTTAGCTGCATAAATTGTTTCTTCAAAGCAACATTTGCCTACTCAGGCAGGTTATTTTCATTTTCTGATTCACTATTTATATTCCATTCCATGTTACCACTTGTTATATTATCTTTTAAAGGACATTTTCTAAATATGTCATTTTCAGCGAGCTTTCTGTCTGAGACCTGCACTGACCCTTATTTAGAACTTTATTCTATGTTTATTAAAATTTTCAAGGTTTTATGCTTTTTGTTCTCCCTGTTCATCCAGTTCCCTCAGTCGTCCTTCCATGTTTTAGCATCTTGAGAAAGTAGTTTTTGACTGTCAAGAAAATTGGGATTTCCATATAGGAACTGTTGAAAAAGGGATCAGACTTCCACTAGAGATACTGAATTAAGCTGATCAGGATAGGATGAAGGTAAATCAGAATACAGGGTAAAGGATGATAAGGTTTCTATTTTTAAACATCAACTTTGGTGTGACACCAAAGGAAGAGATGTTTATTTGGTATAATATTTATGTTTTGGGTAGTGTATTACCTAATTTAGCTTGTATGGTCAGTTTAGTTGAATACCATAAACACGTGGAATCTTGAATAGGGCATGATATCTTGTTGGTTTGTCCAGGTTGGTGTGATGCCTCAATATATCCCAGAATAATTTAGGCAATAAGTAAAAAAGTATTTTCAGAGTCCCTTTGAGGGACTGGGGGGAAAGGGAAAAGTATTCAACTTCCACATCTGAGAAATTCCTGATATTCTCACAAGCAGTGGGGACAACCAAATCAATAGGATGAGCCCTCGATCTTGGGGTTTGGCCGTATGAAACTTATTCCTACAAAGGAGAAGCTAAGCCTACTGATAATTGTGCCTAAGAGTCACCCCCAGAGAATCTCTTTTGTTGCTCAGATGTGGCTTCTCTCTCCAAGCCAACTTGGCAGGTGAACTCACTGCCCTCCCCGCCTTACATGGGACATGCCTCCCAGGGGTGTAAATCACCCTAGCAACGTGGGACAGGACTCCTGGGATGAGCCGGGACCTGGCATCATGGGATTGAGAAAACCTTCTTGACCAAAAGGGGGAAGAGAGAAATGAGGCAAAATAAAGTTTCAGTGGCTGAGAGATTTCAAACGGAGTCGAGGGGTTATCCTGGAGGTTATTCTATTGCATTGTGGAGATATCCCTTTTTAGTTTATGGTATTTTGGAGTAGCTGGAGGGAAGTAACTGCCACTGTTGAGCTGATTCCAGTAGCCCTGTTTCTTGAAGATGATTGTATAATGATATAGCTTTTACAGTGTGACTATGTGATTGTGAAAACCTTTGTCTGATGTTCCTTTTATTCACGTTATGGAGAGATGAGTGAAAAAAACATGGGTAAAAAAATAAAGAATAGGGGATAAGGGGTAAAATGAATTAAGTAGATTGAAATGTTAGAGGTCAATGACATAGTAGGGTAAAAGGTATGGGATGGATGAGTGTTTTCTTTTTATTTCTTTTTCTGGAGGAATGCAAATGTTCTGAAAGTGCTCACAGTGATGAGTACACAAGTATGTGATGATATTGGGAGCCACTGGTTGTACACCAAGTATGGACTGTACGTGTGTGGAGATTTCTCAGTAAAGATAAAATGAAAAAAGACAATCAGGATTTTCATTCAAACTATCCACTAGTTGTTTCTAAAGCATGCTCTCCACTCTTCTGAGGTGTTTTGAAGGGTTTTTGGGCTTCACTCTCCAGGGATAGGATTCGACTTTGCCTATGAGCCATCACCACACCTTGAAATGAAAGGGTTACGGTTTTTAGCTCTTCTTTCTGAAAGTTGTTTCCTCTCATTTAAGAGGTGGACTTGTTCACATTTCTATTTCTTGCTGCCAAACTCAGAAGTTACAACTTCTTCAGAGGTCTGGCTTCCAGTGAAGATGTCTTGAGATTTCCATAGGCTTTTGACATCAGGCCAGGTTTGTCTCCAAGATCATGACATTCTTTACTGTGGGCAGATAACCTGTCAGCTATCTCTTCTTCCTTCCTTAAACCTAGTTGGCTTTTGATTGTAACAGAATCGTAACAGTGATCATCACCATCTCCCAAGGACTCTCAGTTCTTACAATTCTCTGGACAATACTGCCAACGTCCAGCCAGCTTCTCCAGGACGAGCCGAAAGTGACGGGTATGGCGGTCAGTGCCAAAGAACACCGTGGACTTGCATCCGGGTGCCAGGACCCAGGCAGGCCACCCCACACCCCACAGAGCCCTTGGAGAGCTCTGCTTGGAAGTCAAACAAGCGCCTGGCAACCAGAGCAGACCACGAGTTGGAAGGGGAAGGTGGAGGACAGGTTGAAAGATAAATGCTGCCCGAACATTCTCTTGCCAGGACACAGAGAAAGTAACATTTGAGTGCCATGATGGAAAAAATAGATGATGCTTCTGCAGCCTGAGGCTGCACACCTGGACATGGTTCTGGTTGCTAGGCAACCTCCCAAAGTCTGGGACCATCCCTGCGTCTTAATCTTAGCCATGCTGGATGTGTGGTATCTCCTCCGTGTTTTCTTGTGGATTTTCCCCAATGACTAATGATGTTGAGTCGTTTTCTTGAGCCTTTGGGTCTTCTTCATGTTTAAAAACTGGATAGTTAGCCTTTTAATTACTGAGTTAAAGGAGTTGTTTTTATATTCTGGATACAATTCCTTTGTCAGATACGCATAATGCAAATATTTCCTCCAAGTGGATTTCCTCTTTGTTTTCACACTAGTGTACTCTTAGGAGCTGAAATTTAAAAATGTTCATGACAACCGATTTGTTTTTAAAATTTTGTTGTTACTGACTTTGTAACTCATTTAGAATCGCTTTGCTGACCCCAAGGTGGCAAAATTCTTATGTGGTTTTCTAGAAGCTTTATAGTTTTACTTTTATATTTAGTTCTAGAATCCATCTCAGTTTAGTTTTTGTAAATAAGATGCATTATGTTGCAGTTCAGCTTTTTCCACGTGAATTTCCACTTGTTCCAGCACTATTTCCTGAAAAGACACCTCCTGCTGCCACTCAATTGCTTCATCACCTTTGTTAAAATTCAGCTGACCATGTTAGTGCATCCTGTTTACTTGATCTATTTATCTGTTGGCACAGTAATACTATATTGTCCTCATTGTTGCTTCAAAATAAATCTAAAAATCAGGTAAATATTCCAGTTTAGTTCTTAATATTGTTTAAGCTATTCCAGTTCCTTTGTATTTACATATACATTTTAGAATCAGCTTTCTCATTTCTACAAAGGTCTGTGGTACAGGAGGTACAATAGAGAAGGGGAAGTTTTTATTTGATAATTGTTGAGGTTGTGCTTGTTGGTTCTTTGTCTCTATGGACTAATGAAAATTGTCTAAAATTGACAATGCTGTGTATTGTACCATCAAGTGAGGTCACTGTAAGACATGGTTTTTGCCCAATAGATGGAGGGGGCCAGAGGGTACAATGACTGAGAAGCTGAATGGTGAACTGTGATATATGTGTGTGTGTGTGTGTGCGCGCGCATGTATATATGATGGAATATGGTGCAGTGACAAAAAGGGATGACATCGTGAGGCATTCAATGAACTGAAAGAACCTTGGGGACAATGTGTGGTGCAAACCAAGCCAAAAACCAAAGAACAAAAATATGCTAAGTTCTCTTTCAGAAAAATACTTATAAGAAAATGGGAGCCTAGGTCATAAGCCCTTCTGGCAGCCACACTCAGTCTGATTTGTACATGTTTTTCTAGATTCTGAGACCCTGAGCTCTATGTGTATCAGCTGGTATTTCCCTGGAACAGGAGTAACTCTGTGACACCTAAGATCCACAAATGGAATTCTGCACCCCTGAAAATCAGCATAGCTACCTATAATAACAATTAAATGAAAAAGAGATCAGGCTTCAATTAGAGATAAAAATGAAGTTAATCTGGCTGGGTCTAAGGTAAATCAGAATACAGGGTAAAAGGTGATAGTGTATATCTCTAGACCTTCATCTACTGCATGGGACCAAAGTCAAAGAGGTTTATTGTGTCTAGAACCTAAATTTTCTGTAATACACCATCTAAATCAACCTGTCGGGATAGCTCATTTAAACAACCCAAACTCCTGGAGCCCAGAACAGGAATGAGGTCTTGTAATGCTGTCTGTACAGCTTCATGTAATACCAGGACACATCTCTGACTACAGTAAGTAAAAAGAATTCATAGAGTCCCTTGAGGGACAGAGTTAAAAATATGGATCTATTAAACTCTCCATCTGGGAAACCCCAGGTACCTTCTCAACCACTAGGGACTCCCAAGAAAATAGGCCAAGCCCTGGATTTTGAGGCTTGTCCGTAGGAAACTTATTTCTGTAGTGGAGAAGGTGAGACAACCTACAATGAGGCCCAAGAGTTGGTTCCAAGAAGCCTCTTTTGTTGCTCAGATGTGGCCCGTCTCGCTCTCAGCCCAACTCTGCAAGGAAAATCATTACCCTCCCAGCTACATGAGACATGACAATCAGGGGTGCAAGTCTCCCTGACAATGTGGGGCGTGACTCCTCGGGATGAGTCTGGGCCTGGTACTGTGTGATCGACAACACCTTCCTGACCAAAAGGGGGAAAAGAAGTATAATAAAGTGAGTCATTGGTGGCTAAGAGAGATCAAATACAGTGAAGAGGTATTCTGGAGGCTATTCTTATGCAAGTTTCAGTTAGATACTGCAGACCACCATGATTTGCTAAACCCCAACCCATATCACTCCACTTAACTCTTAAGAATACCTACAAAAGTTTCATGTACTAAGTTTACTTTCCCAGAAACTGTAACTACTAGAGGGTTCCTAGGCCAGATAAACTTTGAAACGCAGAGCGACCAGCCTCTTCAAGATAATCAGCTAATCACATCCACCTATCCTTTGGTTGTCGATACCCCCTTCTCAACCCTGATAAAGTCAGAACTTCTGACCCTGATAAAGTCAGAACAGGCATTGGTCAAAGATCACTATAGACTGGGAGAGGGATCAGAGGAGGAGGAGGAGGTATAACAGAGAAAATAGGATTTAACAAATGTGTATGAATGCTGAATCACTATATGATATTTCTTTTAGCATGTTCTGGAGCAGCTAGAAAGAAAAATCTGAAATAGTGGAATGGTAACCTATACTGTTCTAGTTTGCTAGCTGCCAGAATGCAATATACCAGGAACAGAATGGCTTTTTAAAAGGGGAATTTAAAAAGTTGCAAGTTTCCAATTCTAAGGCTGAGAAAATGTCCCAATTAAAACAAGTCTACGGAAATATCCAATCAAAGGCATCCAGGGAAAGATACCTTGGTTCAAGAAGGCCGATGAAGTTCAGGGTTTCTCTCTCAAGTGGAAGGCCATGTGGCGAACACGGTGTCATCTGCTAGCTTTCTCTCCTGGCTTCCAGTTTCATGAAGCTCCTTAGGAGGCGTTTTCCTTCCTCATCTCCAAAGGTCTCTCGCTGACTTGTGGACTCTCTGCTTCGTGTTGCTGCAGCATTCTCTGTTCTCTCTGAATCTCCCAGTCTCCAAAATGTTTCCTTTTTTATAGGACTCCAGTAAACCAATCAAGAGCCACCCAAATGGGTGGAGACATGTTGTCACCTAATCCAACTTAACAACCACTCTTGACTAAATCACATCATCCAGGGAGATGATCTGATTACAGTTTCAAACATACAGTATTGAATAGGAATTATTCTACCTTTATGAAATGGGATTTTGATTAAAACATGGCTTTTCTAGGGGGCATACTTCCTTTCAAACCAGCACATATACCAAAGTCTGAAATCTGTCCTGTAACTACTAGTTGAGGTGTACTTTGAAAAGCATTGCTTTTTTATTCTTTTCTTCACAATTAAAAAAGTCTGTTGTAATTCTGACTATGAGAACATAAATCAATTTGAGAAGAACTGACATCATTATGTATTGAATCTTCCAATCCATGAACCCTCTACCTTTCCATTTACTTAGACTTACTCAATTGTCTTAAGAAATACTTGGTAGTTTTCACTGCATTGTCCTGCATCTTGTTGTTAGTAAATAGAAATGTAGTAGACCCTTGAATGTTTTGTTTAATTGCTACAAAAACAGATGTAGAAAAACGCACACTTTGCGTTTGGCTTAATACATTTTCATAAACTGAAGTGTATCCAGGTCATGTGATCGAATTTTACTGGTCGCTCCAGAACAAGCTGTCAGAGGGCACCATGTAACCAGGGAGTCCTACCTGGACTTTCACAGCAGTCATTCCCTTGACTTTTTTTCTTCTTATAGTTTATCACCCATTATGCATTCTTAATTCCTGATAATTTAGTTTCTGTGTATTTTGTTTTGATTGGATATCTCTTAACTCTCTCCTCCTCTATAGATTTCTCCTCCATCCCTTTCATTTCCTTATACTTATCTGTTGAAGGACTTCTTCCCTTTGGCTGGGAGGATTTCTGAAGATTACTGTGTTTTGTTTTCCCTCCAAATTGCCAGCTGAATCTTGAGGCTGGAAAAGACTCAGGTTCAATCCATTTGGCAAAGTTATGGTCAGTGTTTGGAAAGACAAAATGCCTACTTTTACATGTTTTTTTTTATCTGGGAATCCAATAGTGCTTAATGTTTTTATTTATTTTTTGAGGACGGTGAAATATATGTGTACTATACATGTGCTGATGTATGGTGTTATAATTTACAGTGTATATTAAATAGTATATGCTATAAGGTGTAATTATATATTAGATAATGCATATTGTAGAAATATATTAACTGTACATTTTATTTTTATAAAAATGCTACAACATTATTTCAGCTAGTACTAAATGCAGAGAAGAAAACGTGGCCTGCGAATGGGGTACGGCATAGGTGGGGTGGGTGCTGCCTGGGAAGGCCCCACGATTCGGGATCCTTCAATTGGGAGCTGGGTGATTAAGTGGAGTTGGTTATGGAAAGGTAAGGAAGAAGATGCCGCGGGGAAATGAAACCATGGATGCAAAGATTCTAGGTTGATCATGACTTCAGCCTGATCTGGAATAAAACCAACAATAACAAAATGACAAAAGCCAAGGAGAGCCGATGCCTAAGACAGAGAGACAGCAGCGGTGGACGAGATCTGCGGAAATGCTGTTCCAAATGCCCTAAATGCCTTGGAGAACGCAGCCAGCCTTCGGCCGTCTTACCTCTGCATGCTTTTCTTTAAAGATTTCTATTCCAGGGCACTCAGCATTTCTATATATTCTCTACATTACATCCACAGAACTCTAGAATTCAGATTTTGGCATAACTTGCCGACATTCATTTAAAATACCACTTCTGTTTTGTACAACAGCTGACAGGTATTATGTTATATAGGGTGATTTTACAGGAGGCTGGAGTTGCTTGGCTCAATAACCCAGCACCCTGTGTCCACACAGAGAATGGCAGGAAGAATTATCAGATGGGGGAAAATTTTGTCTCAGTTATGTGTAGAGTCCACTGGACAGTGCCTTAGGTTGTTTCGTTCTGTTTTGTTGCTCTGGGAATGAGTCGTTCTCTTCTGCCAGATGCAGCCTTTGCTGCAACCCTTTCCGCCTGACCTGGAAAGATGGCTCCACGTGGTGTCTTCTGAGGCGTGTGAGTAGTACTGCCCACCCCTGAGACAGAGCAAGCACTTTCTCTGCCCAGCTCCCTCTCCAATTTCACGTACTGAAGCGTTTAAACTCCAGCACTTTCCCGTGGCCACTGCGTCTTGGTCCCTGTGCTTTATTCTCTGGGGATGCATCTCTGGACAGGAGAAGCCATGGTCACCTACACATTTTAGGGGGGATCACGTTGATTTTCAGATCAGTTATTGGGATTAATTTAGGCACATGAGCTATGATTTGCAGAGAACTGTATTAATGACCTTTCTTTTCTTCCCACTTCAGCTCAGATATTGTTTGTTTGAAGCTGAAATGGGTTTGGGGAGAATGGATACAACTCATGCTGCCTAATTAGCCAGAGACGATTAGAGTAGACAAGTGTTAAATGACTTTCTGTTTGATTATTACCCATGCTGAACCCGAGACTAGTTATAAGGACCCTTGTTTCACATGGACTTTTCTATGCTCTCCTGCCCTTCTGTGTGTTTCTTCTTGTCGGACTGAGCGAGTTACAACATGGTGATAAGAAAAAGGTTGTGCTGAGACCGGCCTGGCTCTTCTCAAGTCTTGCCTTTCCAGGGACGCTCCTTCCACAGAGCCGTCTTGGGGAGTAGCACATTTTCCAATGTTGCACGAAACAGGGACAAGGCTTCAAGCCTCCTGGAATGTTACACAGAAACAGAACAAACGGGGGCCGAGGCTCCGAAGTTGCAGGAAGTAGGTTTTTTATTGTCCATGGCCACAGGGCTCAGCCGAGTAGCCTCTGAAAGTCTGAGCCCCAAACAAAAGGGTAACATCAGTTTTTACAGACAGGATGACATGTTAAAGACAAGGTAAACGATTGGCTGGTTTCAGTTGAGCAGGGCATGAAGCTGCGTTACAGAAGCATATGAGCTGTTAAGGGAGGGGTCCCTATCCCAGGAATGTGTCTTATCTTGCCTACTTGCAGTTTCACCCATTTCTGGAGGCTAGGGGAGGGGGTCTGGGGATTTTCCACAGAGGAGGCAGCTGAACCAGAAGAAGGGGTGGGGGGAGAGGCCTGCCTGCTGCAAATCCTGCTTGCTACACCAGCTTGGAATATTTCAGTGTTCTGGGTTGGCTTCCCACACCGAGCACCCAGAGCATGCCACAATCACTGCTGCACCCACCACTGCTGCTTTGCGGCAGGTGCTGTCACACCCCCCAGCCCCCTTGAGGGACCTCCCCACTTCTAGGGCCTGGATGCCTGCTCTGGGTGTGACTGGGCCCCCCTCGTCTGCTTGGGTGCTTTAATTGCAAACTGGGATTCCAGAACACCTTTATCCAGTATTGAGGGTTCAAACGAGGGAGAACATTGACAATCATCTTTTGGAAATGGCAGGTGTCATTTGGAGTAACTCTGCTGCAGTGAGCAAGCATGCCCCTCTCTGTGGCCCGTCCCTGTCGGCTGTGGGCCACCTCTCCATTTTAGAAAAGCATGTACCTCTCCTGGCCTTGTCCCGTAGACCAGGCTTTCTCAATCTCGTGCTACTGCCATATGGGCCCAGATAATTCTTTTTCTTCATGGGGCAGAGGTAGAGGTGCAGGTGGGAAGCTGTTCTCTGGCAGCAATGCTGGCCTCTACCCCCCTAGATGCCTGTAGCACCCCAGCCCCCTGAGTTCTGACAATCAAAAAACATGACCAGATGTTACGAAGTGACCCCTGGGGCAGGGGAGATGGGCCTGGACCGAGGCCCGCTGGTGTAGTCAAATCAAAAGGACACTTTTAGGCTTTAGGAGTCTCGATTGTCACCTGGTTTACAAACACATGGTAATCCCATGAACCAGAGAAGAAGGACAACTTCTTGGCTGTCAGTAAGATAAAACTCAGGAGGAGGCTGGCAAGCGGGGTCCACATCTATGAGAATGTACTATTGGAGGGCGGCTGAACCCTGCAGCACGCAGCCCTTTGGAGTCACACGACTGACCCAGAGGTTCCTTCCAACTCCTGCGCCCTCACCTTCATCCTCTGACACCCGGGGCTCAGCAGGGCCCACCGTGAGCCATTCCAGGCCAGGGCTTGTTTTAGCAGCTCTGCCATCTTACACAGTGTAAGATGCATCTTATGCATGTAATGTAATACGGCATCATATATCATATTCCTCTTCTAGAATCCTTATTTTGCTTAAGACCATTTATGTTATTCTTTCAAAAATATTTTCTATTTAAGCATTTAGCACAGAATGTGAAATGTCTTTTTTCTCTTGGACTCTGAATTTCCATTCTCTGTGTTTTTCAACAACAGCTTTTTTTGTGCTTTGGAAGAGCCATTTATGTTTTGTAACTGTTTTGAAAATACCCATCGCTATTTTTTCTTCCCTCTGGGCGCAATCTGTGAGAAAGATTTATCCTTTCCAGAATCACGGTTGTTTTCTGATCATCTATAGATGGATTTCTAAACACAGGTAAATGGAACCATTATTCTCTTTCTGTGGTACATTGGCAACTTAGATATGAAGTTATTTACCAGGCAATTTCCCTTTTGTGCACATTGATAATAATTTTTGAGTTCAGTTTGGATAGTAAAATATATTGACTGTACAGTGTCTGCCTAAATGCAGCTGCTTTAATTGAAACTTTATTTTCTTCCCTGGAATGTGCCCTACTATTTCCCCATAATTTTCCAGATGTCAGAGGACAAAAGTGTATCTTTTCCCAAACTTCTGCAGCTCCATACAAAGAAAAGCTGCAAGAAGACAATTATCACTAACAATGTATTAAGGGTTTTTAAAATTAAGGTCTTAGTACCAGAGTCTTAGCATGCAATCTTTTATATAAAACACCCAGGTGTATTTCCTTGGGAGGCTGAGTGAATGTTGTTCTCCTGTGCTCAGTCTACCAGCGACTTGGGATGATATGAAAACCAGCTATGTAATTATAAATGCAGATGCTGAGAAGCAAGAAGTGACTGTTCCTAAGAATTTTCGTGTTTCTGAGTTTTCTTATTAAATCTGTTTGACGTCAATTTTGGAACCTCTGCAAGTGATGTTTAAAATCACAATTCTTTTGAACTTCAAGTTGGAGTATAAGGTTTAAAGAATCATCTATGCTCCCGAGTTTGACATGGGGATAGATTTGAGACAGAATGCATGCAGACGTTATGAGATTTCTATATTTAGCTGTGAACGTATGTGTACTGCTTTCTCACGACTCTGCTGCAGTCCTGGTGTCCCGGTACTGGGCTTGCCAACTGTGTTTACAATAAAACATGTAGATAAAAAGAAAGCAGCACTGTTCAATAATACAAGAATCTTTAAAGAAGAAAAGAAAGGGTGAGGATACATGTAATTTTGGGATACACCAAACAGTGAAGTGGATAAAAGAGGAGGAACCCAAATCAAAATGGATATCCAATGTGGTAAATTCCACTGAACAAAAACACACATGTAAAGCAAACCCTTCTAAGAATAGCCTGATGTTTTTCCACTTTGTATTTCAAAAAGCGTGCTGAAGCCTGGAAGAGCCAGGGGTTGGCTCCTGACGAAACCACTAAGCGTTGGCCTGAAGGACCTCGGAGATCCAGTGTGGAGACTGGTGTGCTTGGAAGATATGGTGTCCCTGGCTTCTTTTTAATATCATTTGCTTTACATCTGAAGATGGAAGCGAGTTTAGAGTTGAAAATTATAACACTAAATCTACAGTGACTTGGAGCCTACTTGTTCTGCTTGTTCAGGTAGCTGAATTTGAATTTCCAAGCATCAGAAGCCATCTATTCTGACAAAAGTGGGGAAATCCAATCCTTCCATTGTGATCCAGCAGTGGACAGACTAGCCTAGAGAAGCCCTCTGGAAAGTAAATGGCAGATGGATCTTTGGTAGGTGGGTGTTTGGGTTTGCTAAAGCTGGCAGAATGCAACATACCAGGAGTGGAATGGCTTTTAAAAGGAGAATTTATTAGGTTGCAAGTTTACAGTTCTAAGCCCACAAAAATGGCCCAACTAAGGCATCCAGGGAAGTATACCTTGACTCAAGAAAGGCTGATGGCCATCTCTCGGAAGGGGATGTGGCTAGCATCTGCTAGTCCTTGTTTCCTATTCCTTTGCTTCCAGCTTCTGATGCCAGTGGTTTCCTCTCAAAGCATTTGTGGGCCCTCACTTGGCTCCTGTGGGATACAACTCTGGGTTCTGGCTTGCTTAGCATCCCATGGGAAGGCACATGGTGATATCTCTCTCTCTCTCTCTGTCAGTACTCTGAGTATCTGTACACATCTGTGTCTCTGCAAGCTCTGAAGCAACTGTTCTCTAAGCACCTGCATCTGAGGTTTCTCCTAAATGTTTCTCTTATAAAGGATTCCAGTAAACAATCAAGACCCCCCCTGGAATGGGTAGAGTCACATATCCACGGAAGTAATCCAACCACAATACTGAATCAGGATTAAAAGAAACATGGCTGACCCCCCAAGATTGGATCAGGAAAAAGGGCATGGCTTTTCTGGGTACACAACAGCTTCAAACCGGCATAGTGGATAATAGCATGGAAGAGGAACAGCTATCCTATCTGCGGAATACTTTTCTCAGAGACAAGATACACTGGATAAGTGGCAGGATGAAGCTTAAGGAATCACATATCCTCACTGCAAGTACTCAAGGGATCTTCTTTAAGAGCGTGGTCTCAACTGACCAGGAGACGCAGGGGCCTCTGGGAGACTCATCTGTGCTGGCATTGAAGAACATCCTGGGCCGCTGGTGTCGGGGGGGGGCTCTTTTGTCTCCTCTCCACAGGCTGCAGGGAGAGAGAGAATCCAGCCTCCAGGCAGCCCAGGTCTGCAATCCTGGCAGGGTCATTTTCCTCATTAGCAAAAGGGATGGTCCTGACCTCTTTCACGGGTCTTCTGTTGAGTGTGTGAACTGGCAATGTAAAGTGTGTAACACCTGGCATACAGTAAACGCTCAGTAAAGTCCAGCTCCGGCTGTTAAGGATGTGATAAGAGCTTGAATAGAATTCTGTCGAGGTTCTATATGACTCACTCAAGGCTTGGAGAACCAGGAAGGGCTTCCCAGAAGACTTGACTCCCAAGCTGAGTCTTAGGAGATGATATTAACGGGAAACCTTTACGCTGCATTTACCATGCACCAGGCAAGGCACTAACGTGCCCTGTGTCATTTAATCCTCACAAGAGCCCCTGGGCAGAGATACTGCTATCAGCTCCATTTTACAGATGAGGAAACTGAGGCACACCGAAATTAAGTGTCTTGACCAAGGACACAGAGCTAGAAGAAGCAGCAACAGCCACAGTGGGTATTCTGGCTCCGGCATAAAAGATAACAAGGAATCTACCAGGCAGACAGGTGGGAGGTCACTCCAGGAAAGGGAACCACGTGTGAAAGACCCAGGAAGAGAGACATAGCGTGGTCTACTTGGGAGAGGTTTACAGAGCTCACACTTTGGAGTCTAGTGCACTGGAAATGGACTGCAGGCCATTAAGCAAGGAAATGGTATGATAAGATTTCTAATTGGGAGAATTTACTCTGGAGGAAATAGGAAAGAGATTTGACGGCAGGCTGGAATTCAGAAGAGGTGGAGCAGTTAGAATCCTTCAGACCTGCTGCCATTGCTACCAACTGCCCGATGCAGAGCACTGGGGACTGGCAGTGGAGGACAAGCCAGGGTCTTCCCAAGAGCCTTGAAACCAGGGAACACGTCAACAGGTTTGGCCTCTTGTACATGAACAGGGGAGCTCCAGGCTCCAGTGCTAAACTCTGAAACCGTGTATTTGGAATAATCCAGGCAAGCGAAGATGGGTTTCTAAAGCGGAGGCCAGGAAACTTTGCCTGTGAGGAGGTGACACTAGGCTGTGTGTGTCACACGGACTCTGTCACAACTACTCAACTCTGCACTTGGAGCACAGGTGTGTGGGGCTGTGTTCCACAAGACTGGATCAGGAAACAGGAGGTTGAGGGTTGCCAATCTCTGCTCTAAACTGAAACTGTGGTTGTGAACAGGACAGGAAAGCAGGAGGTGGATTCAGAAGATATTTTCGGGGATGGAATAACAGAATTTTGTAACCCTTTGCATAAGGTAATGTGACAAAGGTCAATCCTAGCTAATACCTACGTTACGAAAGGATTAGAGATATATGGATTACAGTTCATTTTACACCTTTCATAAAGAAACAATACAGCGTTTTAAACTATGAGTTGCAAATAATTAGTCGGTCATAAAATTGATTTAATGGGTCACAGCCATCAAATTAAAGCAATGAAATAGAATAGCATGATATATTTCAATATTAATAAAATCATATATGTTAATACAGTTAAATTATTTTAGTCTTCTAAGGGTTATTGTCTATTAACACACAAAGTTAAACCAAAGTCTTATGTCAGAAGTGAAATAAATTTTTTTATTAGGGGCTGGTCAAAAGAGTTGGAAAACCATTAGTACAGTGGAAAGGACACAGAACTAGGAAATCAGAAAAATAGATTGTAATACAAATTCTCCCATTTATTAGTTTGGAGAAATATTTATCATCTCTGGACTTCACCCATCTCATCAGCGAAAGCAGAGCATTCCTTTATGTGTTGACAACTGTCTACTATGTACCTACTGCTGACCAGGCAGTGTGGTAGGAGCTGAGTGACAGCGATGCATAAGGCATGCCCCTGCTCTCGTGGAGCGAGCTAACGTTTTGTTGGGGAGATGCACAATGAACAAGCAAATGAATCGGACCCAAGGTTTTCAAGGTCAAATTTCAAACTTGGCATCATTAAAACTGTCTCATTATGGATGTGTTTCTTAAAATTGTCTTTCTATATTCAAGCCTCTGGATCGCTTCACATAAGGGAAAACAAGCTGAGGCAGACTGAATGGTGGACCCCAGTTTAGACACAGTCTTGGCCTGCCTTCTAGGGCCTGCACAACCCATTCTCAATGTGATCTCTTGGACAGGTTAAAGATGTAGCCCAAGTGAATCAGGCTGGGCGCTAATCCAGATTACCGCAGTCCTTTATCAACAGACAGCGAGGGGGAAAACCCACAGGAAGAAGTCTAAGTCAATGCAGATTGGAGCAGAAAGGGGAAGATGCCGTCACGTGCTTTGCCGTGTTCCGGGAAAGCCGAGGACCAAGGATCACCGACAGCCAGCCCCAGTTGATAAATCCCCATTGTTTAAGCTCGCCTGTTGTGGATATTTGTTTGAAGAGCCAGGGGACTGAGGCACAGCCTAACTTTTGAAAGTGAGTAGAAGGCTAGGGGCCACATTCTAGCAGCAATCATCCTTGATCGGTCACTTTATGTACTGACACTGCAAGAAGGGCTCTGGTTTCTCCTCAAACCACAGGGTTCCTACCTGGAGAAGGATTTTAAAAAATCCAAGCCATGGCTGTCCTTCCAGCCCTGCTGCAAATACAAGTCCCTATGCAATTCCTGCCTTTATAAGAGGCTCATATTTAACACAAATAGAGAACATGTCTGGTGCAAGAAACGAGGTGATGAAAACACTCACTCGGTTATCCACGGATCCCAAGACTACGGACTGAGTCTACAGGTGAGGAGCCCTTGATGTGTGGAGCAGGCAGCAGCTTCTCTTCTATCCTCTAGTGGCAGGCTGTGAGAGGCAGAATACTGCCTCCCCCTCCCTACCCCCACCAAGATAGCCATGTCCTAATCCCGGAAACAGAATTTGGCACCTTCCATGGTGAAAAGAGACTTGCAGATGTGACTAAGTCAAGGGTATGGGATGGAGAGACTATCCTGGATTATCAGGGTGGGCTGCACATAACCACAAAAGCTCTCATTAAGTGAGGAGATGGACATGGGAAAGTCAAAGCAGACGGCATGAGTCAGAAAGATAGAAGATGCTGCACTCCTGTCCTTTAAGGTGGAGGAAAGGGCCACAGGCAAGGATCACAGGAAGCTTCCAGAAGCTTGAAAGGTGAGAAATGCATCCTCCCCTGGAGAATGCAGCCCTGCCAACTTCTAGGTTTTTAGCCCAGGTAGACCCATCGCAGACTTACGGCTTCTAGAATCACAAGAGAACACATTGGTACTATTTTAAGGCACTGAGCCTGAGGCCATCTGTCATGGTGGCCATAGGGAACTGATACACACACACACAGAGCCCTCACCACCCAGCACGCCAGGGCCATGTGCAGAAGTCCATTCTCCAGTCCAAGCTTGGAGGCCTTCGCTGGGGCTGATGTAGAAGACTCATGAAGACTAAGACTTCATTAGCCGCCCTGAGGCACGAGTCCTTGCTCACCCAAGTCCAAGGTGGTGTCCAGTATGTTTCCTGGGTCTTAGCAGAAAGCCCATTAGAAGAGCGGAGGTGAAGAAAGAAAGATTTTGAATGCTATTTGAGTTCCAGAATCAATCGTTCCCGAGGCCTACCCAGTGTCCAGTGTGGTGATACGAGCAGCGAATCTCTTTAAACCCTTTAGGCTGATTTGGGTTAGATTCCCTTCCATCTCAAATCCTAACCTATTCAGATAGTTTTCCTCAAAATGCGTTATGCTGAACATGAGCGTCCCCAGATAGAGTTTAAAGACAGAACGAGTCCTCGTGTGGAATGCCACCCTTGAGAGGGGGCTGCACCTATGCTGGTTGCTCCCCAGTGGACATCCTGAGTAGAAGACAACTTCAGACAAGGCTGAACCAAAGTCAGGTGCTAGTTTCTGTATGCCTGGGGGAACCCAGATAGAGAAACATTAGAACCAGAAGTAAGAAGGAAGGAAAATGTCATGGAGGACGAGGAGCTCAGGAATGAGCATCTGCTCTCCCTGCAAAGAGGCCGGTTAGCACGGGACAGAGCCAGGTGATTCCAGCCCCCTTGTACTTGCCCTCACATCCTGCCTGTTCCTCTTACAACCAACGAACTTGGGCAAGACAGCTCCGCTACCAGCACCAGATCCCTTAACTGCAGACGGGGGCTGATGAAGACCTGCAGCCTGGGATTAGTGTGCTGAGTAATTAAATAAGGACAAATAGAATGCCCAGAAAGGGCGCGTGGGCACTTGTGGGAGACTCAGCCTTTCTCATCACTGCCCTGAGTTCCTGGTCAGGGCACACACCAACGGCAGCAGAACCATCCTTCAATGAGGCAGGTGAGCCCTCGCTAAACGTGCCTCCTCTCCTGCCCTTTATGAGCTGGGTAGCTGCTGAGAGGGGAGAGGAGCAGAGCTGCCATCAGTAGCACATTCCATCTTCTCAGATAACACCTCCACATCAGAGTTAAGGACATTATTCAACATAAACACGCCCCCATTTAATTCATTGGTAGGTGGACAACAGGAGATGTTCTCTCCCTCCTTCCACGTTTTCTTCTGCCTCTAAGAATCAGATACTCAGCCCGAGGCAGACATCCTTTCTCTCATCATGCCCCATGCTGGGAATTCATTGCTTCAAGACACATGATTTCTTGAGCAGAAAAGAAGCCAAAAAAAAAAAAAACCCAAACACTTGCTTTTGATGGTGTCTGGGAAAGCTTTTCTTTTCCTTTTATTCCCAATGTGTTTACAATGTACCTCTCTTTTATAGAAGCTCTGATATGCTAGTCATAAAAAAAAGTCGATATAAAAGTGAATTGTGGCTGCTATAACCTGTTTTATGGCCAACTTTGAAACCACGCATTTGAAAAGGCACTTCCCGACAGACCGAGCTTCCCTGCCCTGGTTCTACCCAAGTGCAGTCAGCTTCTGAGCCCCCCCGCGAGCACCCAGTTTCCCAAGGGAAACTGTGGCCCCAAGAGGCTCGCTGCGCGGCCACCCAGAGTGTAAAGGGTAGGCGTGGCTGTACAGCTGCCCCAGCACCCAATCCCCCGCTCCTCATAGTGCACCGCAGAGCCGCCCAGAAAGCTCTAGGGACCGTTTAATTGGGACGCGGAGACTTGGACACACACTAAGCCATCACACAAGGCTTTGCAAGGGACAGGGGACACGCCTTGGAGACGATTTTAGTGGTACAGGGACCCAGAGCTAATAGCACCGACTCTCACAGTGTTGGAGCGAAGCGTTCCCTATTCTTAGTCTTTCTGAGTGTGACCAGGAAAAAAAGCCCTACTGGGTGCCAGGTTGTCTGCTAGCCCTCCCTGCTGCTTCCACTCTCCATCAGGTACCAGAAATAGGAGACAGACTGGGCAGCAGTACGCAGACATAATTCCATATTATGATTCTGTTTCTTTGGCTTCCCTAATTCATGGAAAAATCAGACTGGTGGTCTATTTATTGTAATGATTGAAAGTTTCATGTCAGTAAATTAATGAAAGTTAGAAAGAAATTAAGCATATAATACTATAGATGGTATCCACATATAGTGATGTCCTGGAATTGAATTAACAAACATTTGGAAATGCAATATTAGTAGTAATATCAATAGTGTCGGGCAGAGAGTGTGTCTTGCTCATTTGTGCATCTTTGCTGTGGACACAGGTTCCACGGATGGTGCTGCACCCTGGCCTTTTAGCCTCACCTGCCTGGCCCGGTATCTAGAAGTGCTCAAACCTAATTAATTCACTAATGAACTCGTCTGCATTGCTGCAAATGTCTCTGTACAGGAGCATTATGGAAAAAGAAATGCTCCCAATCATCCATGTAGCCTTGGATTGGAGACAAACCATGGCCACCTGGCTCCAACCTCTGCCTCTGTCCCCTGCTCAAAGACCTTCCATGAGGCATCATCAGGCCTTCTATGCTCTAACCCTGGATGCTCACTTTCTTTCGCAGGTTCTGGGTATAATGACTACAGAGAGAGACACGCAGCCAAATAATTCTAATATGGCCCTTATTGGACTGTAGAAGGACACATCTGCCGGGCTCTGTGTTTTTTTTTTTTTTTGGGCGGACAGGATGCTGGTGAGTCTACAAGGGCAGGGAGGACAGACAGGATGCTGGTGAGTCTACAAGGGCAGGGAGGACAGGGGACCCCAGAACTCGGCGCTGGTGGTGGCACCTGAGTGCCATCAGGCATTCTTCCGTGTGACCCAGAAAGCCCTGCTTCCTCCTTCTGAACCCCGTGCCCCCAGCCCTGCCATGAAATTCATTGACTCACTCAAGAGATAGTTACCTAGAGACCTGCTGGGTGTCAGCAGTATTTTTAGGGGGTTGACAGACTTGTGGGGCACAGCTCAAACACTTTTCATGTAGAATTCAGATGCATTACCCTACATTAGCTGAATCATGACAGATTTCTTCCACTTTCCCTGTTCCTTTGAATCCTTGGGTATCCCAATGCAACAGGTTTTTACAAATTCACCATTACTGACTTGATAATCCACCTGGACAGTCTGGTTTCATACTCATTCTGTTTTAATGGAAATGTTGACTTGAAGAGGACCCAGAATCAAGCTCTTGAGAGTTGGGGATCCAGAAGGTAAGCATCAAATTAAGTTCCTGGGTGTGGGGTGGGGGAGACGCTGGCCCTGGGGGCACATTAGCTGTTGGAGCCACTCCTCCAGAGGGATGTGTGAGGGCGGATGTTCACGCAGGGCTTCGAGGAGCTGTTCTAAGCCTTGACTGAGGAGGACTTCAAAAGTAGGTCATTGCTACGCAGATTCCAGGTCCTGCCCCGCTTGAAGGAGCCTAGTCCACAGGGCAGACGTGGCAGAGCAGAATTAACTCCCGATGGCAGCACATTACACATGAACTTGGTACCACTGAACTGTGCATGCCAAAGCCGTTAAAGCATAACCAAGAAATGAAGAGTTAACAAAGGATTATGATTATTGAATCATTATGTAGGTATCTTTTTTCTTCTAGTATATTATAAACTAGACAAGTTAAGCCCTGAAATTACTGAGGCCCAATGAGCCACAGCCCTTACACCTGATATTGTGACGGTAACAACTCCATCCCCCGTCTGTGAATCCATAAACACCCTGAGCTCATTAGACTTGGGGAGACAGATCTGGGGGCCAATAGGCCCTCCGCTCTCCTGCTTCGCATACAGCATTCAGCTCTCTCTCTGTGAAGCCCCGGTGTCAGAGACTGGCTGTTGTGTGCATTGGGCAAGAGGGCCCTGCTTTAGGTCAGTACCAGTTTGGTGACAATGGGGGGCTCGGGTCCCTAAGATGCAGGAGCCCAACTGCCCAAAGTTCTGCAGTCCTGGCAGGACAAGTCATCATGGTAATTGAGCCTTTTAGTCTAGATGCTCGGCCACTGGATTTTCTTCTGCTCTGCCAGCACTCCAGGCCCTCGGTCCCTCAGAACTTCAGAGACAAACCATTTCTACTTCCAGACATCAGACTGGGTGAGTGGGGCACACACGGGAAACGTGGATCAGGAAGTTCCACGCAAGGTCCAGTCACTGGACCTGTGTTTTGAGGCTGGATCCCGCTTCCAGAAGGACCCCCTTTGCTCTGACTGCTACATAACCTTTCTGTTTTCCCGAGACCATTTTCGTACAGGGTTTGAGGCTCTGACCTCAGTTTGTGGAGTTTACTCCTGGAAGATGTCATCCAATAATTAACTGGTATTTAATGAAATCGAATGAGTGCTTGATGCCTGTTTAATCATTAATGGGTCTGCTCAGGCTCCTTTCATTGGTGCGTTACTTAAATTTATATTAAGTGTACATAGAAATTGTTGGTTGGGGAGTGTTCTAGTTTGCTAGCTGCCAGAATGCAACACACCAGAGACGCATTGGCTTTCAATAAAAGGGGATTTATTTAGTTAACTTATACTTCAGAGGAAAGGCAGCTAACTTTCTTACTGAGGTTCTTTCCTTCTAAGGCAGGCACAGGGCCTCTCTGCTGGCCTTCTCTCCAGGTGTCTGGGTTCCAACTACTTTTCCCGGGGTGATTCCTTTTGCATCTCCAAAGGCCTGTGCTGAGCTGCGAGTGCTGAGATGAGGTTTCTTGAGCTGCTTGGGCTGTGCTACCTTGAGCTCCCTCATTTCAGCACCAGCCAATCAAACACCTTTCATTGCAGCAGGCCCGCCTCCTAGCCGATGTAATGAGCAACAGATGACGTTCATGTACCATTGGCTCATGGCCACAGCAACAGAACTAGGCACCTCCACCTGGCCAAGTTGACACCTGAATCTAACTACCACAGTGTGCTACTGCATTTGTATTGTTCAAGTGTTTCTCATTGGTTCTGATTAATGAAATTTTTTAAAACGACAGATTCTAATAGCATTCCTGAACATAGCCCTTTGGCTGTATTTTGAAGACCTGGAAAGATTTTAGTTATGAGCCTATGAAGAAAATAGTTTATTTCTCTAATACGGTCAGGTCTCAAAATGATTTAGAATTAAGAGAGAAACGACTTGAGAATGACTCTATAGAAAAAACACTGTATTACAATTAAATTTGTTCTGCAAAAGAAAGTAAAGTACGCAGTGGATCCTTTATTTGTTCATCTAAAAGTTCAGTGTCTGCAGTGATGACATCAATGGGGTGACCTAACACATCCCCTGGAAAACCTCCCCAGACATTCAGCAATGAAAGGGGACAAATCTCACTTGCTTAGAAGTCTGGAGGAAAGTAGAGACAGAAGGATCCTGCAAAAGCTGAATCAAAGAAAAACATCAGGGAGGAGACTTCTTTCCTGGCCCAGCCCGTCCTCCAGCTTCCCCTTCCTCAGTCCTGCGGAGCCTGGGCAGGGATCAGCGGCAGTGGCCGGCCCCGCACCTCCCACCCAGCACACACACTACAAGGCCACGCAGCAGTGAGTCTGGCCCCACATATCCAGACACAGGGACAAGCACGAGCTGCTGAGGGGTGCCGCCTACAGAGGGGCCCCAGGAGGAATCTCTGTAATACAGGATTGGGGAGGGAGTAGCAGAACTTACTTCTCTCCCAAAAGCAACCAGGCCCAAATCAACTGTCTGGGAGCCTGGGGTCAAGGGATGATATCTCAATAACAGAACGAAGAAACTGAGAGAATGCAGGCAGAGGCTATACTTCCATCCTAGACTCTAGGACCCATCCTCCACCCCAAGTACAGAGGGGGACACAGCCCAGCACTGCACCATTTTGGCCGGCAAAGCGAGAATATGGGATCCCCGCGGTTTCAGCCCTGCCCAGTCAGGCACGGATGGGTGCCACTGTTTCAACTGCTTCAGAGGTAACCAAGGTAGCTGGACATTCCCATCTTCCAGACAGGCCAGAAAGTACAGGAAAAAAGGGTTTTTGGTAGTCTTTCCAGATCCCATCCCAGGGCCCACTGGAGCTGGTCTATATCCCAGGCCCAGGAAATACTAATGATCCAATCTTTAAGGAAGAACCTTAATACAAATGCAAGCAACAACAAAACCCTGGACGAGACAGAAACTGACTTTCAGAATAAACCATCACGATAATCAGTTAACTAGATATCAGCAAAAGAAATCACAGGGAGCTATGGCCCAGTCAAAGGAACTAATTAAAAAGTCAGAGGAGATGCAGAGTTAGGAATAACTAATCGAAGGTGTCCAAACAAATCCCCTGAACAAATTTAATGAGATGGTTAACGAGGTAAAGGATATAAAGAAAACACTGGGTGAGCACAAACAAGTATTCATAGAGAAACAGCAGATCTTATGGGAACAAAATATCCTACGGATGAAATAAAAAATAAACTGGAGACACACAATGGCAGTTTTGAAGAGGCAGAAGAAAGGACAAGAGCTGGAGGCAGTAACCAAATTTGAACAGACAAAAGAACAAATGGAGGGGAAAAAAAAGGAAAATTTTGAGCAGGACCCCAGGGAAAGGGCGGACGGCACTGAGCATGCAGACCTATGCATCATGGCTGTCCAGGAGACAGAAGAGAAGGGAAAAGGGCCAGGAAGAATAGCTAAAGAAATGACGGCTGAAAAATCCCCAACCCTTGTAAAAGACGTAAATAAGCAAATCTAAGAAGTGCCACATATGCCAAACACAATACATGTGAATAGACCCGGTCCAAGACACACAGTAACCAGATGAGAGAATTCTGAAAGCAGCAAGGGAGAGATGATTCATCACATACAAGGGAAGCCACTTAAGACTAAGTACTGATTTCTCATCAAAAACCATGGAGGCGAGAAGGCAGTGGTACGATATATTTAAGATACTGAAAGAGAAAAATTACCAGCCAAGACTTCTTTATCCCTGATAAAGCTGTCCTTCAAAAATGAGGGAGAATTTAAAATATTCACAAATAAATAGAAGCTGAGGGAGCTGGTGAACAAGAGACCTGCCCTACAAGAGCTCCTAAAGAGAGTCCCTCCAGCTGAAAAGAAAAGACAGGAGAGGCTTGGAGGAGCATACAGAAATGAAGATTATTAGTAAGGGGAATGAACTAAAAGGATGGAAAGAGAAAATACAGACCTGACCAGTAAAAGCCAAAGGATAAAATGGTTGAAGTAAGGACAGCTTTAATAGTAATGACATTGAAACTTAATGGATTAAACTCCCCAATTAAGCAACACAGATTAGGAGAATGGATAAAAAAATATGATCCGTGTACATGCTGCTTACAAAAGACTCATTTTAATCCCAAGGATACAAATAGGCTCAAAGTGAAAGGATGGAAAAAGATATTCCATGCAAGCAGTACTCAAAAAAAAAAAAACTGGTATAGCTTTTCTAATACCTCAAAAAAGACTTTAGATGCATAAATATTACACAAAGAAGGACATTAAATATTAATAAAAGGGGCAATTAAGAAATAATCATAAATATCTATGCATCTAATCAAGGTATTCCAATGTATATGAGGCAAACATTGGCAAAACTGAAGGGAATTAGAGATGTGGGACACCAACTCGCCATCTCTTCAATAGATATCAATCTTCTGTTTAGATATTCTAAGGAAGCAGAGAACCTAAATAACATGATGTGTTAGTTAGATTCAGTTGTCAACTTGGCCAGGTGAGCACACCTAGTCTTGTTGCTGCGGACATAAGCCAACAGTACGTGAACCTCATCTGTTGCCAATTACATCTGCAGTCAGCTAGGAGGCGTGTCTGCTGCAATGAATGACGTTTGGCTTAATTGGCTGGTGCTTAAATGAGAGAATGCAACGTAGCACAGCCTAAGCAGCTCGGCATTCCTCATCTCAGCACTTGCAGCTCAGCCCAGGCCTTTGGAGATGGAGAAAGAAGTCACCCCGGGGAAAGTTGTTGGAACCCAAGGGCCTGGAGAGAAGACCAGCAGAGACCATCCTGTGCCTTCCACG
>PVIY010016415.1:0-51740 GCA_004026745.1 Myrmecophaga tridactyla
TGTTTATATAGTCACTTATAGTAGAGAATATATGTACTGCCTCAAGATGTACTTGATTAGAAATTGATAAGCTAAAAGTATCATCTAATAAAACTGCAAATAAGGTATCCTTAAAGAAAGCTATGAAGTATCATTGAGGAAGACTCTCTCCAAAACAAGAAAAAGAATACATACTCATGGTTTTTGTTATGAATACTCTTTTCAAATGCTATAAGAAGGAAACTCTGAGTAATCAGATCCTTGTTTATTAATTTAACAGGAATCAGTAACACTTAAGGGTTTCTTTTTTCCTTTATGAGGAAAGGCCTCATATAATGGGAATCTTGCTACAAAGAGGAAAGTCTAGAAGTCTGATTGTTCAGGAAAAAATTGAACATCATAAAACATCCTAAAATCGTAAACCTCAATATGAGAACAAACTGAAAAATTGTATAAAGTGGACAGTTCAAGAACTTGTATATTTAGAAATCCTTCCTCCCTCCCTAGCACTTGGCTGTGTCTAATGGTCTCTCTCTTCTCTTCTAGGTTTTACTGTATTTAGCTTCTTGCTTCTGTGGCTTTCTTTTTCTCTCTCTGTATTCACTACATTTATAAAGGACTCCAGTAAGAAGAGTCAGACTCATCCTGCATAACATGCATCACATCTTATCTGAACTAGCCTCATCAAAAGGTCCTACGTACAAAGGGTCCATACCCACAGGGATGAATTAACTTTACAAACATGCTTTTCTGGGGTACATACAGCCTCATACACCATAGTGCCTTCTACTCCCAATCTTTCCACGATACCCTTCCAAATTCCTCTGCACTAAATGTCCTTTCTTTGTGTCCCTGTGTACCCAGTGCTTATTATCCTAGTTATTGATAGCATCTGTTTACATGCTTCTCTTCCTCACAAGCTGGTAAATTCCTTAAGGGCAGGAAATATATTTTATTAATTGATGTAACTGGCACATAGCACTATATCTGACAAATAGTGAGCCCTAGAAACATCTGCTGAATGCTCAAACTTTTTTCCTATGTGACAGGAGATATGAAAACCTATCTTAAAATTTCTGAGGATCCATCAGAATATAATTGTCATTAAATCACAAAAGGAGACACTGATGTAAATGTCTAAGAGTTCCTTCTTCAGTTTATGGTGTAATACCTTTTACTCAAGGCAGGAATGATGACCTTTTTACATAGCTTTTATTTTTATTCAAATGAAACATAATAGTCACTTTGATAGCAAAATTTAAAGGCAATTAGAGATTTTTCAACCCCTCCCCCATTTAAACTCCAGATCCTCAAATTATTCTGTCTTGGTTTACACGTATCAATGAAATTTTTAAATATATTTTCCTACATAATTAATGTTATCATTCATCCTAGGTTTGCATACATATATTTCTAAACATTTACAAGACTGTCTACAGGATATGTTCTCTTGGCACCAAGATGTATTAAAAAGTTTAAAAAATAGAAATTAATATGGTACACATTAAGAAGTAAAAAAACATAGGTTTGCATTGGCTGCATTAGATTTTGATAAATCCTGAGGGGCTCTAGTTTTTAAAACTCATTCATATTACAAGTAAACATTAACTTGTTATTCCTTCCTGGGGAAGACTTCTCAGAAAATGGTACTACATCAGCCCGATTGCTCAGGTCAAAAATATTAGATGTACCTTCTCCCTTTCCTTCACACCCCACATACAAGTGCTGTTAACCTCTTCATCAAAATAAATCCCAAATTCAGCCCAGCTCCCTTCCAATACCATTCCCATGCTACCCACCTTCCTTAACTCCTGCTTGGTCTACAGCAATACTCTGAGTGGAAGTCAATCCACCTTCACGTCTACATTCAAACTATCAACAAAGTAGCAAAAGTGAATGTGAAATGTAATTCAACTTATGTCTAAAATGTAATTCGAATGATTACTTCTATGCTCAAAACATTTTGGTCTTTTTCAGAGCAATCAGAATAGAGTCTCAACTCAATACCACTGCATACCCAAGCTCGCCATGCCCTGGTTTCCAGCTCTGCTTCCTCTCCAACTCTTTCCTTCTCAGTCATTCACGCAGCCATGCTGTCTTCTTGCATGTCCTTGAACTCTCCAACCTTGCTTCCACTCTAAAGCTTGCATATTTGCAATCCTTTCTTTCCAGAATATTTTTTGTCCCAATTATTGAATGGTTAGCTCCCTTGTTTCTCAAATGTAACCTCCTCCAAGAATCTGGGAACTAAAAGGGAGATTGAACAAACTAAGTGCTTTGAAAATCATGCTATGCAGGCATCTGACTATTTCACCTACATGTTTGTCAGGAGCAGTGAAATGGATGGGGTCCACCAAGATAACTAATGGAAAAAAAATAGGATAAGTAATTGTGGGAGCTTTTTCATTAATAGTACAATTTTTTATGTGTCTTGAAATTCCCGTTGACTCTGAGAAGCACACAGATATGTAGATTAAGAGTGATCAAATCAATCACACCACAGAAGATAAGATAAATTACAAGGGGAACTGCACCTGGTTTCTATTATACTGACAAAAAGGCCAATGTCCTAATATTGTTATCCTTTACTTGTCTGAAATAACACTTCCTATGTAAATGTATTTTGTGTTTTCCTTCTCCTATAATGCAATTTTCAATGTAGCTTTCTGCACAGGCAGTGCAGCTGTGTTTTCACAGTTCCCCATTGAATGAGATTTTATAAAAAGGGTACATATGAATCAGAAATTGGTAGCATTTTAAAGACTGCCAAATCACACCCTATGAGGAAGAACTCTGCTTGAAATTTCAATATAGAAGAGTAATACATTGATGGAAGTATTCTGCTCTGCTGAATACACCCTCAGTATTTCTTTTGCTGTAGAATCTATTACAAAAATCACCAATATCCTTTTGGAAAAACATTACTACTCTCCATAAGTCTACATTCTATTTAACCCTCGAAGCCCAGATCAAAGGGAACTTCTTCTGAGTAGCATCATCCAGTCCTCCCAGACTCCCAAGTGGAAAGGCAGTGCTCACTGTTTTATAGAATGTGCCTGAAATCCAACTCTGCCATGTTCTCTGGGACTCCAAGGAAATTGCTTAATCTTTCTAAACATGGCCATATCATTTTTTGAATAAAGATGAGAACTTAGAAACTTTAGGTCGCAATTAAAGTTTTCTGAATAGAGAAAGGAGTGTCCTGAATTCCTGTGCCATAATAATTAGAGAGAGGATGCTCCCTTCCTTTCTCTTATCCCTCCCTTTGTTCCTTCATCTGTCCTTCCTACCTTCTTTCCTTTTTGCTCTTTCCACTTATCCTTTTCTTCCCTTTTCCCTTTTTCCTTGGGATGACAGGGTCAAATGTTTGAATAGCAGAAGACAATACTAGAAACAAAGAAGATGCATAATTTTGAAAGGAATCTTCTGACTTTTTCATAAAACAAGACTACTTGTATCTTGATGCTTCAAATTATGATTCAGTGACAACTACCCTCATTCCCCACCTCTAATCTAACACGACTCAAGAGAGGAACTTGAGGAGTAGCCAAAGTAATGCATGTTCTGGGAATGCCAAATTAGTTAATGGGTTACAAATACAATAAGCTTTTTAAAAAATGAATGCCCTCACTTCAGAAATTTTTGCACTTCATTACAGACATTTGTTGGTATTATATAATGAAGTGTTTAGGGTCATCAACTCTGGGGCTAGATTGCCTAGCTTTGAATCTGAGCTCTGCCACTAGTTTTGCCTCTCTTTTGCACATCAGTTCCCTCAGCTGTAAAATGTGGATAATAGTAATGCCTACCTCATATCAGCATTAATAATTATAAAGCACTTAGGAGAGGGCTTATCACACACTAAGCACTGTGTGATTGTTCAGTAAAAATAATTAATTGTACTTTCATTAAACTGAGTAAATATTTTGCTTACTTATTTCTGTTACACCTAGCAATAATGCCTGACACATATGTTTCTCCAAAATACTAATTTATTTATAAATTCATAACTCTGCTATCACACCCCCTAAACTAAGATGTTCTAGGAAGGTGAGAAAGTGCCACAATGCCCGTGATATGCTGAAATTTCCACTTGTCATGACAGATATCCAGGTCTTAGCATATCTGAAGTTGGCTCTCTATCCCCATCCTCTTACCAACTGCCCAGAGGTCTCAAGGCACAGAGTTCCAGTTCTGGTTCTACACCTTTCTTAAACTCAAATCCCTAGTCTTCAGTTTTTTACATCCAGGAACCTCAGTTTCTGTAAGCTATGAAGCAATATGATCCATCAGTAAAGTATCATCTAGTAAGACTAAGACACCCCTTGAACATTGTCTCAGAATAATACTTATTCTTCAAATTAGTTTTGTCGGAAACCCAAGCTGATTTTGCCCTGGAGAAGCTTGGCTGTCATTCACACAGGGTGTTTTCCACACCCTTGTATGGAACTCAAATTGCCTTTAAATACTTTAGTACTTGGTCCACTTGTTGAATTTGCTTGTTAAATTTACTTCTTGACCTTAAAAGCAAATCTTGGCGTTTTTTTCCCAGTGGAGAAAAAAAAAGAGATAATAAGGTTCAGTGATAAGAGTACAAATTCAGTTTTTTCACCTACCAGTTGGATATGATTGTACAATTTTACACACTGAGGCATGTGAAAAAGTAGAACCAGTGCCGGGCCAAAGGTTGTGGGACCAGGTGTGCCTTTTCTATGGGTTGAGGCTTTCTCTTATCTAGTCTCCCTGGCCATGACCCCTCAACAAGCATGACCTGAGCTGACTTGTAAGTAGTTGTCTGCAGGTAGAGAAATTTGCAGTGCTCATAGCTTAAAGGGATAGGAAATGCAGGTACTCACAACAGATGGTAGTCTCAAAAGTCTAAAGGGAGGGGAGTATGGGTAGTTCAATGGTAGAATTATCACCTGCCATGTGGGAGATATGCTGGTTTGAAAGGATGTATGTCCCCTAGAAAAGCCATGTTTTAATCTAAATCCCATTTCATAAAGGCAGAATAATCCTTATTCAATACTGTATGTTTGAAACTGTAATCAGATCATTCCCTGGAGATGTGATTTAATCAAGAGTGCTGGTTAAGCTGGATTAGGTGACAACATGTCTCCACCCATTTGGGTGGGTCTTGATAAATTTCTGGAGTCCTATAAAAGAGGAAATATTTTGGAGAATGAAAGAGATTCGGAGAGAAAAGGGAATGCTGCAGCACCATGAAGCAGAGAGTCCATCAGCCAGCGCTTTGGAGATGAAGAAGGAAAGCACTTCCCAGGGAGCTTCATGAAACAGGAAGCCAGGAGGGAAAGCTAGAAGATGATGCTGTGCTTGCCATGTGCCCTTCCAGCTGAGAGAGAAACCATGACTGTGTTCACCATGTGCCTTCTCGGATGAGAGAGAAACCCTGAACTTCATCGGCATTCTTGAACCAAGGTAATTTTTCCTTGGATGCCTTTGATTGGACATTTCTATAGACTTGTTTTAATTGGGACATTTTCTGGGCCTTAGAACTGTAAACTGGCAACTCATTAAATTCCTCTTTTTTAAAGCCATTCTGTTTTTGGTATATAGCATTCTGGCAGCTAGCAAACTAGAACAGAGACCTATGCTCAATTCCCAGCCTTTGTGCTTCCCCCTAAAAACCAAAAATCCAACAAATGATGCTGTAACAGGATACTCACATAGAAAAAGATTGAAATGTGACCCCTACCATACAGCATACAAAAAAAAAAATTTTTTAAAGCCTAAAGGGACCAATCAAGTAACATGATCCAATAAAATGGGTTTGATTGATCCTGTGTAAGGTAGGTAGAATAATGGTCATACAAAGATGTCTGTGCCCTAACCCCCAAAGCCTGTGAATAAGTAACCTTACATAGAAAAAGGGACTTTGAGATGTCATTAAGGGTATGGCCCTTGAGATGGGGAGATTATCCTGAGTTATCTGAGTGGGCTTAATCTAATCACAATGAATCCTTGAAAGCAGAGAACCCTGCAGAACTGTGGTCAGAGAGAGAAGTGAAGATGCAAGTATAGTAAGAGAGATATGACAAAATCGGTGCTCAAATTGGGAGAAGGGACCAGAAGTCAAGTAAAACGGTGCCGCCCCTCGAAGTTAGAAAAGGCAGGGAAGCAGATTCTCCCACGAACCTGCAGAAAGGAAGGCCTCCAGAGGGCACCTTGATTTTAGCTCAGTAAGGGCTACTTGGACTTCTGACCTACAAAATTGGAAGACAAATTTTGCTTTGTTTTGTTTTGCTTAAGCCACTAAGTTGATGGTAATTTTTCACAACAATAATTAGAAAGCTAATACACTGTATAAAAGAGGAAGGTAAGATCTAAAATAGAAGTTGCTACTCAACTTTGGCTGATAGAAAAAAGAGAGACTGAATCTCCCCATAAATTTAAATTTTTTAAAAAAAGTCATATCTCTAAATTTTATGTGAAATATATCAAAATTTAAAGGTTGGGGGAAGCTTTAAGAAGAATTAAGCATGATGATAGTCAAACAAAACACATTTGCATGTAGGTCCCGCCCACAAAACCAAAGTAAAAAATGTCTTCTTCCCAATCTTCTCAGATTATCCCCAACCATTTTATTGCTTCTTGATTTTCTCCCCTCAAAAGGACACTATATTTAAGTATATGTAGAAACTTTCTGAGACGGTTGTCTTTGTAACTTGGACCATCCTTTATAATAAAGGAAAGCTTTCTCTTAGAGAAAAAGTGTTAATGCCTGTAAAATGGAAATATCTTGCTAAATTTATGAACGTATTTAGGAGTTGTTTTTAATTACTGGAGTAAGCATAAAATGGTGGCTGGAGTTCATAGAAGGATGGCAGAAGGTATACTAAAAGACTAGAACATGAAAACTCTAAGGCACCCATACATGCCCTACCTAATATAGAAATATGGCTCATGTATTTTAAATATTTTCATCTAAATTGGTAATAGGTAGCATTTTGAGTTATTTTCATATTTTATCAAGTTATGTTACTTGTATTTCCTATAAATTGTGTAAATATTTCTTCATGTACGTATATATTCCCTTCCCAAATTTATCATCTTACTAAAAACAGGAACTATGCTATTTTGTTCTTTTGGTTTCTATCAAAGCAAATGGGGTAATTTCCTGCACATAGTAGATGCTAAAATACTTGATGCCTTAATACACAAATTCACGTTCATACTCACACTGCACATGCACACACACACACACACACACACACACACAGAGACATATATTTTTAAAATGACGCCTTCCTCAAATCTGTTCAAATGTTTTCTTGACATTTTGGTATCAGTAATCCATGATTCCTCCCTATTTTTTAAATGAAGTGACTAAGTTAAACAATCTGAAGGATTTCATATTTATTTTAACTTTAGTGCTGTTCTCCATATCACAAATGCTGGTAATAATTTTAAACCAGTTGGATTGTTACACATAGTTGATTTATAACTGAATATTCCTGTTGAAGATCAAAGTGTTCATCTTCCCCACCTCAATCCCTCCCACTGTCTCTCTATTTTTTTTTTCTCGGCCTAAGGTATAAGTCTCCTCCCTGTTATGAAAACTAGAAATCTCAGTGGCATCTGCTCCTTTTCCCTTTCTCTACTCTCCGTGGTTAGTTAGTAGCAACATCTTACTCATTATCTCTCAATTCTGTCTCTTACAATAAATCTATGTTTGTTGTCTCATCCATTCATCCTCTAGTGTAGGTCTCACTGCATCACCTGTCATAGGTCATTGCTGTAATTTTCAGCAATGATGCTTTTGAGGATGCTTCCTTCCCTCTATCCAAGATTTCAAAATTCTTGTTCATTTGTTTTTAGCAAAACGTCATTAATTTTAATGAATGCTTATGTGGTAGCCCAACAAATAAAAAGCATTAAACCAGAAGAGCTCTAATTTGAACTGAGTCTCACAAGGAAGGCCCTGTCCCATGTCCCAACTCTCCCCTTAAGCCACACAAGAAATGTGGGCTGCACAGATCATTTTGAGGACATGTGTATAAAGTCCAAGCTCTTATTCTGCTACGTAAAGAGCCTTCACCTCTTGCCATGCCAGTAGAGCACTCCCAACCCAGTAGTGATGACAGCACAGAAATCATTGTGCAGTAATCAACTGCTTGATGTTTCTTTCTTTCTAGCGCACACTAGATGCCTAGCAACTTTAGGATAAGAACCTATTATTGCTCTCGTTTAGACCTCTTAGCAAAATGGTTAATGCATAATAGGCATTTTTAAATGTGAGCTAAGGAGCTCACGAAAGAATATTTTTGCTAAGAAAGTAGAATGATGTATAAGCAAATCTTGTATTCCAAATTACCATAATAAAGTTCCCCTGAATGCCTTCATAGCACTTTTTTCTAATTCTTTCACCACAATTACTCTTACATTTTATTGGCATGCCTGCTCAATGAAAAGTGTAACATTAAATTAAATAAGATATGGATGATTGCATAGAAACACAGAATATTTAGGGGCTCACACTTTATTAACCTTAGATTCTGTGCCACCCTATGCCTATTTCATGAGAAAATTCTGAGTATAAATATGTTAAAAAAAAAAACACATAATGTGGGTGTTCTGTCTCAGAGTTGCAAGGTATGTGACATGCAAAATTGTCACTATGTGAACACGTTTAGCTAGTAACTAGACTTATATGTATTTATGGAAACTGTTTTCTACTCAACACCAAAACTGCACTGAATCTTTTTAATTTCATTATTGCCATGTCTTCCAAAGTGTTTTTCACCCCGTTTCATTGAGTGAGAGATTAGTGGTTGTTAAAATGAAGGGCGGATGCATCTTTCCTTAGATTTTCATTAAACTCACAATATATGGTGCAAATTGTTTACAATTTAAAATTATATAAGACCAATTTCTTAGACCCTGATTTTAATTTCTAAAGGAGAAAGCTCACCCCATTTCATTTACATGCAGGAAATGGAATTGTAAGATGAGGTACCCATACTAATTGCCTTCCAAAACAGCTATGAGGAAACTGAAAATTCTCTCAGCATGTAAGAGTGATTAATTCTGAATCAAACAATCACAACCACTCTCAGATAAATATAAATCAAGTTATATAAACTATTTTTTATTCCAACTCTACTTGTAAATGAAAATGAAGAAATTTCACATGTAGGGCAAAGTTTTGGAAACATATATTTTTTTAGGTTAGAAAATGATAAATTGTACTTGACCTAAATGGAGAAGTCTCCAAAATTTGCGTGTTCATCGTCCAGACTTCAATAGCAAGAACATAGACTTAGAAATCAAAATACTTTGTTCAATTTCCGAATGTACCATTGACTTGTATGAACTTGGGGAAAATCATGTAATCCTGCTAATCTTTAGTTTCCTTGTAGAAAAAATCATATAACAGTGTAAATCTTGTTGGATTTACAAAAGATTTGCTTTTGTCTAGCAAATTAAGTAGAATAGTACACAATAGTGCCTAGCATAGTATTTAGCAAATAACATGTGCTCAATAAGTACTAATTATTGCCATTATATCCCAACTCTAGTTGGCATATATAAAACATCATGCTCTCTCAGGCACATATACAGTCTGTTTTGGTCTCTTTCACTCTTTCTCTCTTTACCCCACCCAACCTGTGATAGTTTTAGATGTCAACTTGGCTAGGGAATGGTGCCTAGTTGTTTTTTCCTGTGGACTTACATCATTATAGAGATTCATTTATAGCTTATTACATCTGTGGCCAGCTAAGGGGAATATCTTCTACAATGAGTGAGGTTTAAAAGGAAAGGTCAGAAGAGAGAGAAGGAATTCAGCATAGCCCAGCACAATGCAGCTTAAAGCCAGTTCAGACCCAAGCATTTGGAAATGCAGAAAGAGACTGCCTGAGGGAAAGCCATTTGAACCTAGAAGCCCGGAGAAAAGACCAGCCATGTCACTGTGTGCTTTCCCATGTAACAGAGAAAGCCAGAAGAAAGTCAGCTGCCACTCCTCTAAGGAACTAAATAATATCCCTTTTGCAAAAGACAGATCAACTCAGGTTTATTACATTCTGCAGCCTTAGCAAACTACAACAGATTTTGGTACCAGACAAGTGGGGTGCTGCTGTGTTAGCAAATACCAAACATGTTGGAACATATTTTTAAATGGATAAGAGGAGGATTCTGGATGAATTTTGAGGAGGTTTATAGAGAAGTTCTAGATTTCTTTGGAGACTGTTGATAGAAATATGCACTACAAAGATACTTCCATTGCAGATTGGAAGGGAGGCAACTATTGTTTTGAAGTGGCAGAAACTTTGGCAAAATCAAATCCTCATGCTGGATGGAAGGGAGAATATGTGTGGTAGTTAGGTTCAGGTATCAACTTGGCCAGGTGAAGGTGCCTAGTTCTGTTGCTGTGGACATGAGCCAATGGCATGTGAATCTCATTTGTCACTGATTACATCTGCAGTCAGCTAGCTAGGGGGCATGCCTGCTGCAATGAATGATGTTTGATTTAGTTGGCTGGATGCTTAAATGAGAGACCTCAATGTAGCACAGCCCAAGCAGCTCAGCATACCTCATCTCAGCACTTTCAGACCAGCCCAGGCCTTTGGAAATACAGAAAGGAATCACCACGGGGAAAGTTATTGGAACCCAGAGGCCCGGAGAGAAGGCCCACAGAGATCACCCTGTGCCTTCCCATGTAAGATAGAACCTCAGTTGAAAGATAGCTGTCTTTCCTCTGAAGAACTGTACATTCTTATCGAAATAAATCCCCTTTTATTAAAAGCCAATCCATCTCTGGTGTGATGCATTCTCGCAGCTTTGGCAAACTAAAACAATATGAATTTGACAATCTAGGAGGCTTGGCTGAGGAGATTTCTAAACTGAATGTAGAGGATCCAGCCTTGTTTTTTCTTGCAGCTTATAGTAAAATGACAGGAAAGGAATAGCCAGAGGATTGAACTTTTGGGTAGAAAGAAACCAGAAACTAATGGTCTGGAAAATTCTGGGCTTCCAGAAAGTGAGACCACAGAGAATAGTACTGCATGTGAGGATTTAACTAAACATGGAACCAGTTATCCACTTCAGGACAAGGAAGATTTGAAATGGAATTATCCAGAAAGGATTTGTGGAAGGTACTGTTGTCTGAAGGCTTTGATCCCTGTATGCTCCTACATGCCAAGTCAATACTTTTTTTGTGAGAGCTGTATTAACAGAACCACTGCCAGTCTGGACTGGAAAGGACAGAAAATGGACAGAGAGAAGAAAGAATAACCTCAGAGACAGAACCATGGAAGCTAAGAAACCTCAGGCCAGGAGAGTGGATCTGCCTGCGCATGTGGAAGTGGTGAGTTTTCCCTGGAGGCAGAGGGCAGGCCTTGTGCTTTGATGTTCAGGAAGACTTCTGGTACCCCAGGCCTTGGAGAGAGTGGAGCATATTCCTCAGGGGTTGTGGGGAGCCAAACTCCACGACATTGTTCTGAAGGGGTTAAGCATATGCCCTGGAGATGGCAGAAAATCCAGGTGCCATCCAGATGCTTGAGGATTGTGGTACTGAATAACAGATGGTCTCCCCAATGTTTCCCAATGTTGCAACCCTTATCCTAGTGTTTGGAGAAAACAAGTGCATTGTATAGGCCCTTGGAAAGGGTGGGACTGATGTTTTCTAGAGCCCCAAGGATGAATGACTCTCAAATTTTGAAATCTAATAGAATTTTCCCTACCCAGGTTTTTCTAATTGTTTAGGTCCAGCGACCCCTGTTTTATTTCCAATTTTTGCCTATTGCATTGGATCATTTATCCTATGACTGTTCCTTTTTTGTGTATGGGAAGCAGATAACTTGCTCTAAGTTCTCACAGCCAGAGAAAATTTTGCCTTAAGGCAGACCATGCCTGAAACTGACTTGGATGAGAGTTTGTAATATTTTTGAGTTGGTATTGTATTTGTACTGATACTGAAATGAGTTAAGGCTTGTGCCATATTGTGATGAAATGAATGTATTTTGCACATGGAAAGATTTAGTGTGTTGTATAGAGGACAGATGAACATTGTTAGGCAAAAAAAGTTATTGTTTTCTATTTCGGTGAAAATATGTCTGTTTTTCTATTTAGATATTTTGTACAGTTTAAGGCGATGTGTATAGTTGCCAATTTGACAAGGGGTGGACCTGTGATAGTTAGGCTCAAGTGTCAACATGGTCAGCTGATGATGCCCAGTTGTTCTGTTGCTTTGGACTTAAATCATCACACGTAAAATTCATCTATGGCTTATTACATCTGTGGTCAGCTAAGAGAAATGCCTTCTGCAATGAGTGGGACTTAAAAGGAGAGGTCAGAAGAGAGAGAAGGATCACAGCACAACCCAGAACAATGTAGCTCAGAGCTCAGAGCTGGTTCAGACCCAAATGTGTGGAGGTGCAGAAAGGAACCATCCTAGGGATAGTCATTTGAACCCAGAAGCCAGGTGTCACTGTGTGCCTTCCCATGTGACAGAGAAAGCCAATTGCCTTTGTTCCAAGGAACTGTAAATTTGCTAACTAAATAAATCCCCTTTATAAAAGCCATTCCATCTCAGGTGTATTGCATTATGGCAGCCTTACATGACTTTTCCCATAAGAACATTAGCAAATTGTAAGCCAATAAAAATCATGCATCTGAAAAATTTTAATAGTTAAGTCCTCTTCTATAAATCAGGAATAGCACATTTAGACCTATTTGAGACAGATAGTAATATGATATTAAGTGGCAGACACCTGGACTCCATTTTGGAAACATTATTTTCAGAAGTGGCATTGGGGATATGGACATTCCAAGTCTGCCTTACAAGGGGTGGTGGCAGTGGATACTTAGCTCAATCCAATTATTGGGCATGAAAAGGCCTGATGCTGCCAGATTTTCCCATTATTTCAAAAGATATAAGATTTTCTATATACATTTTCCTTTTCTTTGAAAGTTGGTTGCAGATTAAAATTCAAAATTCTGTACAAGCTAAAGAAAATACCAGTTGTCAAACTCTGCTTCTGGGAACTTAGAAACAAGCAGCAAGATGTGGTTAAAACAAAACCAAAGACCTATTTTCTTTTGTTATTGCCTTTATTTTTTCTCAAATTGATCACGAAACACACAGGTTCAGACAGATTGACTAATTGTCAGAATTCATGTTTCCAGTTCAGTTTCAATTCCGATCTTCAAGTTCAGAGTCTGTGTGAACCCCATTTCTGTTGTTTGAGTTACTACTATTCCAAAGTTGCCACCACTGACATTGTTGAGATTCATTCATTCATTAACCTATTTATGTATTTATTGTTCTGACAAATTTGTCAGAAGAAGGAGTGGCATAGTGACACAGAAGAGTGACTGTATATTAGCTCTGTCCTAGGCAGCAGGAAGCACCTATAAACACAATAGCCTACATCAAGTTTATATTCTAAGATGAGGGAAAACAATGAAATCAATGCCTTTCCTCTGATAGGTATTCTATGATACTGCTCACTGCAGGTTCCTAGACTGGAGTTTCTCTTTATTCTACAAAGAGAACATCTGCATACATTTCCATAGCTTCTAACAAGAAAAATAACATAATCTCCCTGTAGAAGGCACTGACCCTCTGGTTACTTTATTGTGTTATCAAACACTTCTTTGGCATTAAATTTTGCGGTACCTGAAATTGTGTGGTTTATTTTTTTCTAGTTCTGTTTTTGTATTTTTTGTATATTCTTGATAAGTCGTTGTTATTTAGTCATGCTCACATGGAATTTTTTTACTTCAAATGAAATTGCTTTTCCTGAACGAAAGACCTCCAATATGCATACATTCCTACTACAACATTCTAGTCAGGGTACTAGTTGCTGAATGTGTGGGATTTTATTAGTATTCCCTTTAAAAGAGGATTTTACATACTTATGAGAAGATTATACAACTTTCCTTCTTGACATGGAACTTGAAGTGAGAGGATGGTATTTCACTGCCTTGTTGACATCAAACATTAATATGTGCATTGTTTTGGCCAATGAAAAAGGAGCATAAGTGATGTACCCCACATCTGAGCAGGAACTTTAAGAGGTGCGGAACAGTTTAGTCATTCTCCTCTTGTCACAAGAACAAACCCTTCCAAATGGAAGCTACCTCTTCAATATACCCAAGTCTCAGAGACCCACAGCCAGTCTCCAATGAGAACAAAAAATAGACTTAGGTTGTTGCAAGCCAATGAGATTTGAGATTGTGAATGTTACTACCACCTAAAGTGGCAACGTTTGTCTAATACACTGAGGTTATATAATGAATTTAACACTCTAGAGTCGAGCAGGGAAGTCAGACAAATAGCAATAGCTTAATGAGTTCAAGTACTGTAAAAGAGAAAGTGAGGCAGTTTAAAATTTTTGTTGAAGTTTATTTGGGCAAAGAATTATTCACAAATTGGGCAGTGCCAAACTGAAAGTAGTAAGGATCTCAGCCAAGGGAGTGGGAAGGGAAGCTTATGTAAGGAAAATGCAGAAGCAAATGAGAAACAATTTTTTATTGTATACTTAAGCTGCATTGCTTTATTTGGGCTATTTCCAGTGGAAAGCCCCATTCTCAGGTGCCTAGGTTTATTGACTGGTGTTAAAGCTCTACCTGCAAATACAGCAGGTGTTTACCAACAGGCTGCCTCTCCTGAGTTTTGACCATGTTAGTTGGATTTGCCAGTCAGGGATTGGCCAAGGCTAGTCACCCCAGTCTAATGGTCTCCTCTATATTATTTTAATAATTTCCCCCCTTAGTGTTATTTTTTCAGCTCTGGGAGATTGACCATATCTTGGGTATTGTGCATGCTCTGTCAATACCACTTTGTTCATATGGACTTATTATAGAAACTGCAGGGGACAGTGCCAGATTCATTAGTGGTATCCATTTTTTGCCCTTTTGTTCATTTTGATTTTTGTTACTCAACTTGCATTATGACTATCTGATGGGTTATTGGCTGTGAAAAAACATTTAATACTCAAGAGACTATAGGGCACTAGACAGATTACTGTGATGACCATAAGGAAGGTAATACTAAGAGACTGAAGGACACTCCTCAATTAAGGTCCCCAATTTCCAAACCAACTGCAGCTGAACAAATCAAAGGAGATGGAGCAAGGACATTTTGTAGTCAGGTGGCCAGTTAAGTAATTTCATGCAATTGAGTTTTTATAATACTATACATATTTATTCAGGTACAACAAGTTGTATTAACCACAGTACATGCACACACACACACCCCCAACACGCACACACAACCATTCTGCCAATAAATAGTCTAAGCTAATCCTGTCATCCAACACCCCTTGAGCAAGGGAGTCAGAAGACTTTTGTTGGGCAGCTATGGCAGTAGCAATTCTGTTAGTAAGCGCACTTAGGATTTTAGATAAATGTTCTATAATAGCTTTATTAATGTTTATCTCCATCTAACAGAAAAGAGACCTGCCAAAGGAAGCAAATCTTGAGTCATGGATGATCATAGGTAAATTTTATCTTATATGATTTGGGAATTTTAAAGGAGTAGACTAGTACTCAGTTTTTGATTCAATCTAAATGGAGAAAGGGGCAATAAGGAGACCAAATACACATCGTCCAGTCATTTGGCAACTATTAAAACAATTTACTGCACAGGTAATTGAGATAATTCTTCTCTTAGATCCTCTGCAAATAAAAACATAGCCTGGTAGAGTACATGTAATTCCAGTGAGGGTAGTTTTGTTTATAGACTTAATGTTGGGTTTTGGGACCCAGGTCAGGTTTTTCATGAAGCAGGACACTGACTGCTGGCCAACCCATGTCAGAATAACCTTGGAGGCATGGCCCCTTGGTCTCCTGTGGAATGAGATCCTGCCTAGGCTGCATCTTATCTAATCTGGCCTTACTGTGGGAAAGATCTGCCTCTGCAGTTTTGAGCAGCCTAATTAATGTTCACTCTGTTCTCCAGAAAGTTCTATATCCCTATTCATTACGTCAAGCACATTCTCATGTACTGCACTGCCTTATCTAGATTCTACTGTTAAACAATAGAAAATAAACTTGTGCTGGCTTTTCGGGGTCATTGCCTTCAGTCAGGCAATGAACCACCTAGGCCCTGCTTTCTCTTAACTCTGTTGTGTTTTTCTTAATCTCCCACTGCCCCTTCTAACCCTGTTTGGACAGTTGCTTGAGCTGGACTCAGCAGTTGGAAATATAATCATTTTTCCTTAGTAACAACAAGTCTGTGACATTGAGAATATAAACAGAGTTGACCAAAATGTATTTGCCTCTTACATGTTTCATGCAACTGGGGTTTGGGGACTGTAATGAGACATATGCTATTGAGGAAACTTGTAGTTTGTGGAGGTATGTGAACTATTACAGAAAGATGTCCTGGTTTTGTTAAGATAGCTATATAATTTTCTAGATCAGTTACATGGGAAGTGAGGATATAGGTCCAAGAGAGTTCAAAAAAGGATAAAGGGCACTCTGAGTCTAGTATTTGCACCACAAATGTAACTATCAGTGCAGTTTGATTAATAGAAACTGAATCATTTGGAACAAGAGAGAAATTTGTAAATAGGTGGATTAAATGGCTTTTTGGATCATGAATGGACTTAGGTTTGTTATGACAGCTTACATTTAGTTAGATTTTTTGCTGCAGCTATTGTTTGTTAGATCCTAATAAACATATTATCTTTTTAGACATAGGTAAAGAATAGGAGAAAAGGGGGGAAAAGGGTGTCATAAGAGGAAAGGTAATTATGATGCTAATAAGGGTGTCTATTTGTGGTGTCATCAGCTCACCTGATCAGTTCCTTGGTCAGTTTTATTTTAATAGCATCAGATTTATAATGTTAGGAATCTGGAGGAGCTCTTTTAAGTCAAGAGAGGTGAGCCCATGGTTGAAGACCTTGAAATCTGGCTGCAGTGCAACTGGTGGGGAGATCTTGGTAGAGGCTCTTCCAACAGAGCTCAAGGGCAATATTCTGCTGGTGTCATTTTTAGAAGATCCTGTCTACAGGCTGTAAGGCATGGGAGAGGTTCTCATCAAGTAGAAGATCCCACAAGGTTTATTTTCCTGATGGATATATTTTTGGCATAATATATTAGGGCTTTACAATATTTATTCATATCCAAGTTTATTAAAGCAAGTTATGTATGAAGCTCTATCATCAAGAACATTGGTTTCAAAGGCACTATTTCATTAGGAATGAACTTCTATTTCCAAACAGGACTTGACCATATAGCCATTAAAGTTAAATGAAGAACTTTAGGCCATGCATTCCTGTGGATTTTGTTAAATTTAGTTTGTCATTTGTCTGTTCTACCTTTCTGGATTACTGGAGTTGATAAGGGCAGTGGTAGTGCAGAAGGTCTGGAAAACTTTATTAAGTTACTAAATTATCTTGCCTGTTAAGTGGGTCCCTTGATTGTCTAATATTCAATAAACGATACCCTACCATATGAAAATAACTCTTAATAGATTTTTATTTTTTGTTTTGCCACTATGATGATATGTGCCTTACTCTAAGGTTTAATCCACCCCCAAAACAGACATACTAGAACCAGTACATATTGATAACCTATAGAAGGGTCAGTTGAATGACATCCTGTTCTGGTTTGCTAGCTGCCAGAATGCAACACACCAGAGACAGATTGGCTTTCAATAGAAGGGGATTTATTTGGTTAACATATGGTTCTTCAGAGGAAAGGCAGCTAACTTTCAACTAAGGTTCTTCTTACACGGGAAGGCATGGGGCGATCTCTACTGGCCTTCTCTCCAGGCCTCTAGTTCCAGCAACTTTTTCTGGGGTGATTCCTTTCTGCATCTCCAAAGGCCTGGGCTGAGCTGCAAGTGCTGAGATGAGGTATGCTGTGCTTGGGCTGTGCTACATTGAGCTCTCTCATTTAAGCTTCCAGCCAATTAAAGATCATTCATTGCAGCGGGCACGCCTCATAGCCAACTATAGATGTAATCAGCAACAGATGAGGTTCACATGCCATTGGCTCATGTCCACAGCAATAGAACTAGGCACCTTCACCTGGCCAACTACCGCATGACTCTAACTACCAGATGTCCACACCTTGTCAACTTGGCAGCTATACACATCACCTTAAATGATAGTAAAGTGACAAAAACTCTCTTCTGGCTGTGGACCTATGAATCTCAAAACAAGTTACCTGGTGACAATATACCAAGGAGGACATGCACAGGATACAGGTTTTCATTTCCATATGGAGAAACTGGAAGGAACACAGAAGTCACAAAACCCAAACAGTTCTGGAAACCTACAGGGCAAAAACCATTGAATTTCAAAGTCTGAAAGTCATTTATCTTTTGGCTTAGAAAGTGAGAGACTCACCCATTCCAAGGGCCTACCCAGTGAGCCACCTCTTTTGGAATCAACCTCCGGGGACACTGAGGAGATGACCTTTTTCTCAGCTCCACCCTCTCCAAGCATCGGAGCCATACCTGGGCTCTCTGACATTTCCGGGGTACACACTCAACCCCTCCATGTGGTGGCAGCCAGGCTCTCCCCAGTCCCCAAGGAGCTCTAAGGCCTGAGGCTGCATGACTCTTCCACTGCAACAAGGTGAGAGACTCATCCTCAGCCTTCAGGGCAAACTTACCCTCTCCATGTATTTGGGTGGGTCCACTCTCCTGGCCTGAGGTTTCTTGGCTTCAGACCCCAACTTCTATGGTTCTCACTCTGCAAACTTCAATTTGTCCCTTTTGTGTCCCTCTTTGTCCAGATTGGCAGTGATTCCATTGACCAATAGTCTCCAAGCACTCCATGACTTCTCCATCACTCTCCTCACTGTTCCTCCAAAATTTTCCCTTTATCCATCCAAAAAACTGGTCCAACATGACTGGTATTTGCAAACTGCAGCAGCACCCCACTTCTCCAGTACCAAATCTGCTCTAGTTTGCTAGCTGCTGGAATGCAACACACCAGAGATGGACTGGCTTTCAATAAAACAGGATTTATTTGGTTAACATATAGTTCTTCAGTGGAAAGGCAGCTAACTTTCAACTGACTTTCTTCTCATATAGGAAGGCACAGAGCAATCTCTACTGATCTCCTCTCCAGGCCTCTGGGTTCCAATAACTTTCCTGGGGTGATTCCTTTCTGCATCTCCAAAGGCCTGGGCTGAGCTGCGGGTGCTGAGATGAGGTATGCTGAGCTGCTTGGGCTGTGCTACATTGAGCTCTCTTATTCATTCATTGCAGCAAGCATGCCTCCTAACTGACTGCAGATGTAATCAGCAGCAGATGAGGTTCACATACCATTGGCTCATGTCCACAGCAATAGAACTAGGGACCTTCACCTGGCCAGGTTGACACCTGAATCTAAGTACCACACATCCATTTATAAATGTTTGTCAGGAGGTGGCAAAAATGTGCCCCCCAAGGCTTTATTGTTATTTATTTTTATTGTGAGTTTGGCAGAACAGATGTATATTACAAACCATTTTGGCTACCTTGGAGCAATTTTTCCAATATTATTTTGCCATTATTTGAATTATTGGATCAATGCCATGGTGCATGGTGAAATGCAGCTTTTAACAGAAATAATTTTAAGGACTCAGGAAGGACCATGTGGTCCTCTGAAGGCTCTTGCTATATGAAGTTTGCATCCTTTAGTTCCCATTTTTGCCATTCTAAATTTGGTGCATAAACTTGTCTGTTAAACAAATTGTCATATGTTATTTGTTATGGATCAATCAATTTTATGAAGTTTATTTAAGTTGCACATGCTAACTGATTCTGCAGTGTGCTGGGTAGGTTATTTTGCATAGAAATCAGCTAATGCATTTTTAAATATATCTTGGTTTAGTTTTACAAGTATAAGTCTGTTTTTATGATCATTTGTGAGAGCAGTGGTATAGCGGGGGCCTATTTTTTAAAGGAACTTCTCTCGAGTTACCAAAGCATACAAGAGTCATGGACCACTCCAAATGTTTATTTATTATCAGTTTAAATGTTTAAAGCTTTGTGATGGTCCATCTGACGTGCTCAGTCCAAGGCATATGGCTCAGCTTATTGAACAAACTTAAATTGAGGGAGGTTCCCTTTTTTAAGTTAATTTATAGGAGTTATGGCATATCTGCCTGATAATTTGGGGGAGTCTTTAAAAAAAAGTGATCCATTAGTGGCGTGTGTTCTAATTCAGCTGAAAGATTGAAACCTGAGAAATTGTAAATCCATTACACAGTGGTATTCTTCATCAGCAAAGTAGCAGAGTTTAGAAGGTTGCAGCCTAGGAGTTAAAGATGTGAGGAGATAGGAATAGAATCTCACAGGAGGTTAGTCTACTGGCAGAGAAATCTTGGGTTTGTTTAGAATTTAAGAAGCTTTTTGTAGATTGGGGAATGTGCAGGTATGAGTAGTTGTCTAGCACTAATTATTAACTGCAGTGCCTTTAAACAATTTGGATAAGCTCTGGCTATTGGCCGTACACTATAGCTATTAAGGTCTATTGTAGACTATCATAAGTAAAGGTGAACTCCTTCCTCCATGATCTTGTGCAAGGACCCCTAGTGCCTGGTTTGGCATAATTTGGAAGGCCCAATGCTGGGGTTTGTTGGAGGGCCAATTTAAGTTGATGAAAATGTTGTGTATGGTTTTCCTCCCAAGGTAAGGGTTCTAGGGTGGAAGGAATTTTGGTAAGTTTGTAAAGATTAGAGGATATTAAAGGAAAACATGTAATCCAGACCAATCCAGCAAGTCTGAGGAAACCTCTAAGTTGTCTTTTAGTGGTTGTTCTAAGGAAATTTGGGGCAGTTCTTATTTTATATGAAGTGAGAAAAATGACTTCCCCAGTTAGGTTAGGTCCTAAGTACCATATTTATTTATTTGTTTGTTTGTTTGTTTGTTTATTTATTTATTTATTTATTTAATTTATTTTTAGAAATGGGGTTTTTTAGAGGCCTTATGTTCTTTGTAGGCCAACTGATATAAAAATCCTCTTTAGTAGGGAAGGAAAATGGCAAATCATCAATATTTTGAATTGGAGTTGTTTTTAAGGAGATTGCAATGTTGTGAAGACTGGATGTAAAGCTTGGGGAAAAAAAGAAAGGTGCCCTGCGGCATCACTATTTGAAGATATTGTTGACTTGCTCAAGTAAAGACAAATAAATGTTGGCTGTCCTTATTAACTGGAATATTGAAAAAGACTGAGAAAAATCTATTAGTGAACCATTTTGATTCCTAAGGCACATTTTTTAGCAAAATGTTAGGCTTTGGAACTACAGGAAACTCAATCTTATTTATTGCCCATAAATTTTGTGTGAACCTCTAATCTCTTCCATTTGGTTTTTGTAACTGGAAGGATGGGGGTGTTACAGGAGGTTGTATAAGAAATCACAAGCCTTTGTTTAATCAAATATTTAATTATAAGTGTAAGTCCCTGCAAAACTTCCAGTTTTAAAGGATATTTGAACTTTTATAGGCTCGTCACTTTTAATTTCCCCTATGTCTGTTGGGGAGGAGGATCACAAGCTATTGGGCACTTCAGAGAGGTCTGGGTTTTGGGAGATTTGAAGTCCAACCTAATAATAATAATAATAATAAATTTTTGCCTATAAGGTACAAAGTCACTCAGGTTTTAGAAGGTCTGAAAATTCTAGGTTTACCTCTTCCTCCAAGGAGAATTTGATATGGGCCACTTAGCTTAGAAAGTAAATCTCATTCTAGGAACTGTGTAACATAAAAGGAAAGTATGATTTTCTGTAATAGGCCTGCAAGTCATTTGTACAGGCTCTGATACAGAAAACTTTTGAATGTGGTTGGAAACCACCAGCTCTGAGACATTTCTGTAACTCTAAGAGATTTTGGCTTATGAGGGTATGGTTCAAAGTGGAAAGGGTTACTCTGATGTCTACTAACACGGTATAGACTTCTCCATTAGTCTTTATGTTAGCCCCTCCTTGCTGATTTAGGGGTAGTAAGAGAAGCAGTTTACTGGAGGACTTCTCAGAACCCCTTCAGTATAGGCTTTGGTCTGAAGCATCAAATTTTTGAGAGCTTCCTCTAATAGGACAATGGGACAGTTCAAATGGCCTATATTGGATTCACTGGGGTTTAAAAGTCATCATTTTATCTTTTAATGCCAAGGCTATTTTCAATGTAAACAGACAGTTTAGATATTGGAATTTATTTTATTTGGCCTCCTGAATCTAGGTAGATAAGATGGCCCTGGGGCTAGTCCTTGTTCCTGCAGCTGCTGCAACTACAGACATCAATTTATAAGCATCTTAAGTTTTTTATTGTTGTTCCAAGGTTCTTTCAAAATGTCTGATTAGTTCATCAGTTCATTCAAGGGAACAAATTCCCAACTGAATTTGCAGTTTTTAATTAGTTCAGGGTGAAGCCCATTGACAAATAAGGTGGATGAGGCACCATTTAATTCAGGACTCGATAATGATAGTCCCGAGTGTTTTATAAGGATTATTTTAAATTTCACTTTATAATCAGTAGTTGATTTAGCTGTTTTTCCTTTACAGGCCTAGATAATGGACCAACCTATCTTTTGAGGAAAACCTTCAGGCATAGCCTCTAAAAGATTATTGGCTATTTTGCAACCTCTTTTTGATACATCCTTTGAAATGTTCCTAGTTAGATTTTTAGGATTCCTTTTGGGATCTCCCCACCATGCTTCAGTCCTGCATTTATGAGCTTCTCCTGGTGTCAAGAGCATGGGTATAAACTGGTATCAATCAGGAAGCCCAAGGTCTATGGCCCAATTATTATTCTAAATTCCTAGCTAAAATTTTATAGACCTTCCCTGGGTTTAGGAATTTTTTTTTTAAGTTATGCTTCTGAGTTCTGTCTTCAGCCATGGGTTAAAAGTGGCAGTGGTCAGAATACCAGAATCTGTGGAGGGGCTAATCCTAAAGAGGACCTGTCAAATCTGTCCAATTTACTTTTTTCCCTCATTTTCTAAATAAAAGGGTACATGAGAAAGAATGTTAGTAGATTCAAAGTAATTAGGTAAAGACGAATAAAGAGAGGAGGCTGAAAGCACAGTCAGAATCAAGTCAATTTGTCTACTATCCTTGTCAGATATCTTAGCTTCTGGTTTCTTAAGCATTTCATTGTCTTTCCATAGTCTATTTTAGCATCATTAATTATTGTTGATGCCTCCATATACCAATTAAAAGAAGACCATGTTCCATTCTTTGCAAGGTATTTGGGATCCTCTCCTTTTCAAGTGCCTCTCAAAGAATAATCCTGTCTAAACTAAAACTTCCCCACCATGAACACTATAGCTTCAAGTTATCTTTAGTCCAAAGCACTTATTTTTCTAAGAAAACACATCATCCGATTCCATAATTCTTAAACACATAATTGGCAGGAGATCTGGATGGCGGAGTTATGAGACCTCGTAGATAAGGGAGAATTCATTTAGAATTGGGTCATTTATGTTTCCTGTGTCTTGTGTTTGCTTTCTTCCCTTTCAAAAACATCCCTTCCAAAGAGTTAGTGTCTTAACTGAGGCCTCTACTGGACCCAATCCAGTTATAATACACCCAAAAAAACTTCATAGAACTTAATACAAATTCATGGAGCTCAGATCTGAGAGGAACTTATCTGCTACCTCTGCATGTTAGAAGAAAGAAGTGAACACAAAGTGGTTCCATGGGTACCTTTGCCCTGTTACTCATTGCTTTTATGGGCTGCCAGGGATCTTCTTTAGATTCCACTTCTGACTCCTAATTCTGGAAAAGATGAACTGAGGTAATTTTACATTTTTTTGTTAAAGTTTATTTGGGCAACAAATGATCTGCAAATTGGTCAGCAGCAAAACAAAAGTGGTAAGGAACTCTACTGAAGGAGTGGAAAAGTGAAGTTTATATAGGGCAAACACAGAAGCAAGTGAGGAAAAATTTTTATTTGGCTACCTAACCTGCCTTGCCTTATTTGGGATGGTTTTGGTGGAACCTGATAGCATATATAAGTAGTATTTCTTTATATGGACTGTTTCAAATGGAAAACCCCACCCTGAGGTGTCCATTTTTGATTGTCTGGCATTAAAGCTCCACCTCTTAGTACAACAGGTGTTTATGGAAAGGCTGCCTCTCCCAAGTTTTGATCATGTTAGTTGGGTTTGTCACTCAGGGATTCGCCAAGGCTATTCACCCCAGTCTAATGGCTTCTTTTATTTTATTTCAATAGTACTATGTCAGTAATAGTACAGGGCATTATTTGAATTGATATATTGGGTTACCTCACAGTGGAAAAGGAAGGTTTCAGGAGATGCTTCCAGGAGAATGTAGTATTTAAGTTGAGGAGTACTAAGCTTAAGTACTTAGTACTACTGAGTAAGGAAATGAAAGAGTCTTTTATGGGAATAAAATAAGTGTGAAAATCTAGAGGTGAAAAAGAATAAACGCAGTTGCAAATCTGAGAGATTTGCAGGCTGAACATAAAAGGGGCAGTATAAAGATAAGGAGGGAAGCAGAAAATGAGGGAGGAAGAATTCCGTAGATGAAGCGGCTAAGCAATTATTATCTCAAAGACCCATGGGAAAACATTGAAATCTGATAACCACTGAGCCAAAATGAGCAGAGTTTCATTTCCTAAGAATTGCTCTGGCAGTAGAGTGGAGTAACAGAAACGATGAATCGTAAAAGGCTTGATAGGGTACTATAAGACAAATGTAGGTAAGAGATTCCTTTACATTGGTATGGGGGATGCAAGTAGAAGTCATGTCTGGAGGTAGTTAAAAAGTGGAGCTGCTAGCCACCTAGAACTGTTTAACTGAATGTTGGGGAATGAGGAAATGAGAGGCATCAAGAATAATTTCCAGGTTTCTTACTTGCAGTAACCTAGTGAGAATGATGCCAACCACACAGAGAAAAATATTCACTGAAGTCAATGGATCTTCAGACTTTCATCAAACTCTGAACAGTAGATTCCTAGATCTACTCTCTTTCAGCTTTGATGAGGTGTGGACCATGGAGACTCTTTTAGCAGTTTCAAATGATTAACATTACAGTTTATTTTAAATTCCTTTAGTAAACATTGATTGAAATCATGCACTTTTGAAAACATGAATAATGAATATTACCAGAAACCCATGAAATATAAAGTGAATAAGGAAATCTTGGAATTAACTAGACATAAATGTTCTATGCCTTATAAACCTATTTCACTAGATTAATCCTATAGTACATCTATGATAGAGAATCAATGTCAGTAAAATCTCCTTCATTCAATGTGCTGCGGATTCCACCCGTGGGACCCTGAGCTGCTCAACTTTTGATCCAATACATTTTGAACACTGAGAATAACAGTATGCAAACTTAGTGATAGAAAGACTTATTATGTAGGTGCCGTACATCAAATATGATACAGTTTGATTCTTCTCATTGAATAATTTCTGTTCTAGGCTAAAGTTCTATTTCAGAAAGTAAAGGAAGAAAGGGCATTTTATTTTGGTCTATGGCAAAGTTTTAACCATAGAGAGATACAAATTGATTTCCTTCTTTATGTGGGAAGGTTTTCATCTGTTTTTCAGAAATATGGCCAGTCATTCACTGACATTTCTCAAATGACATTAAAGCGTTTAATCAAAGAAGAAAATTGGTTATAAATAAGACTTTACACCAGCTTTTAAGGACACAACTTCATAACCAGTTAAATGGCTTACAAACTTAACTTTTTGTAAACTGGCATGAAATTATTTTTCCAGTTGCATTCTAAAATTGTAGTCTTGTTTTTCAAGTACAAGATTTTTCTGTGTGAAGTACTTCAAGTTGCTAATATTGCCTAATGAATGTTGTGCAAATTTAAAATTGAAAAGAAAACATAATTTAATCTGGGCATATGTTTCATGTTAACCTATGAACCTATTAAGCAGATTCCATATTTTGGAGTAGTATTTTTAATCTATTTTCTGTTTAGAATTGAAGCAACAACTATGTTTGTTCAGTCTTTATTAAAAATGAAATTTCCAGCCTTCAGACTGAATGTTTTCAGTGATTTAATTATGGAAATATTTCTGCTTCTATTTTAGGACTCAAATTAATGGTAACTAATACTAATTAGGGTAAAACTTTTGGTTTTTCATGAAAGAGGTAGTGTGCTTAAATATCATAAGACTTGTAAATTAGTTAAATACTTTATCCTATTCTAATCAGTCCACAATTATAAATCCAGGCTTCCCAACTGAACTGAAAGGTCTTTTCTTATACTTTCTAGCAATCATCTATAGCACCTTTTATAGCTTGAAATAGGTGCAAAATACACATATATTGATGTCACAGTAAGAACAAACTAGCTGGAAAAAAATGAAATAAAAATTGCATGAAAAATCCAATTCAAGCTATGACAATATCTGTTTATTGTTAATTCTAGAAATGCCAAAAATATGTTATTGACTAGCCAGTCAGGTACAATAAAAGGTTATATATAAAGTTTCGAAAGAGTCTTTATTGATTATAATATGCAACAGTATATTTTGCTCAAAATTATCATTAATGGATTTATACCATCTATCTCATAGCCCTCTTCTGAAAATCAGAGAGTTTATATAGTATAACAAGAACATATATAGTGTTATTATAGGACTCACCATGGTATTGCCCAATGAGCTTTTTATTGAATTCATGTTTATTTATCATCTACTGTGTGTATCAACTACATGCAAAACATTATTTAGATTCTATGACTTTGACCATTCACCCCTGAAGAATCAATCTATCCCTTTTACATATTCCTATAGCTAGTTATAACCATTTCATACAGCAATCATATATTATTAGATTTTGAAATCTTTAAGATCTGTGTCTCAGTTATCTTTGTAGTACTTGTCCTTAAAATAAAGGAGCGCCTTACGAATGAATGAATTACTATAATGATGAATATGGCATAGTCCTTCCTCTTCCAATGCTTACAATTATTAGACACAAGCATGACTAACCCTAATATTTATTGAAATGGGTTAAAGGCCATTGTGACTACTAACATACACTTGTAGAAATTGTACTATGTGACACTATACATGTATTAACTATTTACTACCTACAGAAATCTAAAAAGCAGGTTCTTTTATGACCTGCATTTTATAGATGAGGAAACTGAAAAGCAGAGTTTAAATTATTTGCATAAATTCGTATACTTGGTTTAAAATTCATACACTCTGACTCCACAATATGTGGGCTTTGCCAGTATGTTGTTTGTCGTTTTATGAGTTTACAAATTCAAGTACTGCAGTCTGGCCCTGCTATTTACTATCTGAGCAGTCACTCATCTTTTTTCAGTCATACTTTTCTACCTTGAAAGTTTTCTTAATGCTCCTGTGAAGATACAATGAGAGAATGAATATAAAGCTATTAGCATAGGGCTTGGTATGTTATGTATTCTACACATTAGATATCATTATTTTTACTATTTTCATTGCACAAATATAAAGAAGCCTCAATTCAAGTAATACCGCCTTTATAAACTCTTCCCAGAAAAAAACAGGTATATTCACCTACTCTTGTTTCTAAGTTCGCAGTGAACCTTGTTTAAATTTCCATTATGGAAATAATTTGGTGCATTGTAATGGTTTGTATGTATGTATATCTTTCTACTTGCCCAAACGTTATTTAGGGGAAAGGATTAAATTAAATCCCTTTTGCAAGCCCCATAATCTAGCGAGCTAGTGCTCCAAAAATAGTTGAAGATATCAAGGAATAAATGAATGAATGAGCAATAATAAATGCTACTTGAGTACTAAGAATTGAAACACTAATTCTAACTTTTAGTATTTAGGACTGAATTCATTTATGGTTTCTACCAAATTAACTCAGCTCAAATACATGCGAGTATAGAATTTTTTTTCTTTGTATGCTATATGGCGGGGTCACATTTCATTATTTTTCCATGTGAGTATCCTGTTATTGCAGCAACATTTGCTGAATTTCTGTTTGTTTGTTTTGCTCGTTTGATTGTTTTTTGGGAAGTGCATGGACTGGGAATCAAATCCAGTCTCCCCTGTGGCAGGTGAGAATTCTACCATTGAATGCTAGTATAGAATTTATGAAAAGATCTCTGTCCTAGCAACACAGATATCCTATATAATGTATATATTCTAAAATATTGCAATATAATAAGTATCAAATTAATGTTACAAGCAATAATGCATAGGAACCAAACATTAATTGACTTATCTCAGATCAGAGAAGGCTAATCAGAAGACATGACATCTGAGCTGAGCACCGAAAGATATTTGGGGTGTCAGGCAGATACATTTGCAATCATTCTAAACATAGGAATGAGTAAAGAACACGTAAAAATGTCCCTTCTATTGCCATGAGGAAGAAATAAGAGTTTAAAATGGGAGGAGTGAAATGATTGCATGTGTTGAGATGTCTCCCAGCAAAATACATATTCTAGATTTAATTCACATTCCTATGGGTGTGAACCCATTTGTAAATAGGACCTTTGAAGATGCTATTACTAATTAAGACGTGGTCAAACTGAATGAGGGTAGCCTTAATCCGATATGGGTGAAAACCTGTAAGTAAAAGGAAGTGGGGCACAGAAGTAGAAGCCAGAAGTTGGGAGAAATCTGAGGAGCAGATTACAAGGAGAAAGATATCACCAGGTGAAAGAGGATTGTAAGAAATCTATGGATTCCTGGAGAAAGCAAGGCTTGCCTATAACTTGATGCCGGATTTCTAGTCTCCAAAACTGTGAGACAAAATCTCCTATTGTTTAAGCAAACTCATTATATGGTATCTAAGAAATAAATTTGGCATGTTAGAGCAGATCAATTGGGTGGAATATTTCAGGTTGAGTGGAAATGTAAAATGTACTTGTGCTGTATTCAAATGTGCAGTAAATATGGTTATCATGGATATTCACAACTCATTCTCTCAACATTCATTCCCAACTTTCTTCTATTGAGACTCCCGACATTGAAGAAGCCAGAAAGCTAAGAACTACAATTCCAAGACCCCTTTGCTAACAAGGATGCAGATCTAATTTAGGTTTTGTCATTCAGACCCACAGGTGTTGCCAATTAGACTTTGCACTAACTTCAGGCTTGGATTCAGAAATTAGGTAAGTAAAGACATCTATTGTGCTGATGTGCAACATAGCAAAGACGATATAGTTCAATGGGCAGTGGCTTCTTCATTTGACAGTCTCCTACAAGAGCAGCTACCTTCTCTAATTACAGCAAAGCATACCAATACCGGGAACTGGGAGTTGCTCACAGGACCTATGTCTATAGCCTGTTCCTCCAGCACAACAATTATGTATACGATTGTTGGGGATAATCCCTTTTTGTTTAAGTTGATTGCAGTCATTTCTAACACCTGGAATTAAATTCAATGGTTTCCACATTTTGACCCTGCTATACTCTGTGGCCAGTAAAGTAAAACATAATACAATGCCATACATTGCTTCAAACACTGAATCTAAATTTCCTCATCATGGAAGTGAGATTAAATAGGAAAATATGTAGAAATGATAAACAAAAAGTTTCCCATGTAAATGTCAGATACCATGAACTTTCTTACTTTATAAGAATTCCAATCAAAGCATGATATTCCCAAGTTCTCCAATAATTCTGGCCTTGACAGAGATCCTATAAAGCAAGAGAGGAGAAAAAGGAGATGCATAAAATAAGTGATCACTCTGCTATCATTTAGCAGGTGGGTTGCCATAGCTCTTTACCCACTATAAGCACCACCTTAAGGTCCACTTCTTTTGTTCTTTTGATCGTTTGTACCTGAAGTCCTAGAATGAACTTGAGTTGTATTTACCCTAGAAGAGGCTTGTTGTGCTACACAGAGAGGACAAATGGGCCAGCCTTCCACCAATCTACAGATGACTAGGAAACCTTAAGGAAATTAAACCTACCAAAGAAATAAAAGTGTTGATATATACGCTATTAGGGTAAAGGCATGAGCCAATCTTGGGAAGGAGATGGGGATATGGGGGAATAGTGTTTGCCATTAAGATGGTCCTCCAGTTGGTTTAATTTAGTCCTAGTGGGACAAGTTGCAATAATTGTTATCCAGGTCTTCCACTAAAATCACACTGGGATATTGAGGGCACAGGATCCACATTTTGGTTGACAGTACCTTTTGCAGTGTCTTGACACAGCCCTGATGATTATGGCAACCCCATATTTCTTTATTCTTGGGCACTGATATGGAATGCAAAAATTGGTGGGCACAGTAAGTAGCTGCAGGCTCTCAGGAACAGTGCTGGGTTGTCATGCAGGAAGTCCATGCATTTCAGATGCTGTCTCTTGACCTGGACCTGAAAGAGACAACCTTAAAAAGGCTAACTTCAGAAAGATCCATCTATAATAAGTAATAATAATCTATGGTAGAATGACCATATTTAGCTGAGGGTCAAGGGATAGTCCCTCATGGAAATTGCATGAGTTTAGTTTCAGGAAGTATGATTTAGAGTCTAATTCCACAATATCATAGCAAAGAACCTGAGCAAGTCAATCCCTGACATGTTTCCTGTGGCCAATTCTTTACTCTCAGCTGTGGCAAATTAGTGCAGTGGGGAGGAGGAGGAAGTCAAAGAGTCCAGTGCTGCAATTATTTGGTCTTTCTGCCTCTTCCTCCTACCTACAGAATAGGACCAAATACAGGACAGATGGCCTGCTGCAGCTCCAGGGAGCTCTACGCAACTGCTACTTTGTGGGATCCTCAGATAGCTCTCCACCCTCTCAGATTTATCCTCTGCCTTTTGTGCTTCCTACACTCTCATCTAATTTTCTAGAGTCTGGCCTGATAGTTCAAGCATGGATCCTCCTGACTTCTCCTTTAACCCCAAGACCCTTTGTAATAGTCAACTTATCCAGCTCTTACCAGATACAAGGCAAACTGGCCCTGATGGAGCCTTGTGCTCTTGAGACCGGGCCTCAAGGATGTCACCGTTGAATCCTGACTCTATAGAATGCTTCAAAAGATAAACATTTTGGACCTTGCTTCCTTACCTGGACTAAAACAAACAAGACATATATACATAAGTAAAAAGCCTCACAAACTAAACCTCTATTAAAAGCTAGTGTATATGTACAGCACATGCATCACTTTATCATGCCCTATTTTCTTCTCATAAAATCATCTCTCAGAAAGACAAATTTACTTGTGTTGAAGAAAGTGTGAATATAATAGGGATGTTTTATTTAGCTCTTTATACATTAGGTTAATAGAAGTAATTGGAATTTATTTTACTTTTTTACCTGTAAAAGTTGAAGTGATACATTCCTATCCTTTACTGTTCTATTTTATTTGGTTATATGTAAGTCAAGACACTTTCATTTTAATTATAATTGCTTTGTAGATTAATTAGCACATGATTATATGAATATTTAATACAACTTTATGGTGTTTACAGACAGTTCCTTGACAATTAGCTACTGTGTATCAATTGGCCAATTTTAATAATTTATATGCATAAATGCAGTCTGACTTTCACAAGCAACAATGACTGGAAAATAAGCATGCATATTACCGAATATGTGAGCATTGGGAGTTAGTCAAAGTGATTGTTTATTTATACAAACCTATAAACAGCTTAAATATCTGAAAAATTTCTTAGAAAAATTTTGGTTTTGTACAGTTGATATTTTAGAGTTTGAGCAAATGTGTTAAAGAAATCATTGTTTCTATTTCTCATATGCCAATATCTCCTAATATCTGACTTAATATGCACTATTATTCTATATGCTCATAAGGCACAAACTTCAACGTCATTAAGCATCCCTGTGCACTGGAGTTTGAATGCCTTAATTTTAGAGTTCATTTTCCTTTAATGTTTTCACTTGCATCTCATGATAATTTCCAGTGGTAGATACAAAATTTAGGTATTGGTGATGCACCTAAATGATATTGCAGTTATAATGATGGAGATATTCAGAATTCTCTATTCTGTGGTCCTGAACCTCTGGGTACTGCCTACAAATTGAGAATGCACATCAATTAAAAAAAAAAAAGTTCTGGATTATTGCTGCATTGTAACCAGATCACTAATAGGGGTTCAAATACCACTTTATGGTTTCAAGGTGGGTCAGAACTACAGATGATGGGGCATTTACGGGCTCTTAAACTGCCTCTTTACCATCTGCACCAAAACTCACAGCCTGCTATGATGTGTAACAGCAAAGATGCACTACCATAAGTATTTCCTAGTCTAAATTCCTTGTTCATAACTTATTTTACTTAACTACCCTAAGTTCCATCAAGGCTGGCATCCTGCTATTGACCACTGTGTATTCAGGGTCTAAGACAGTTTCTGGAATACAAGAGGAGCTCAATCAAGATTCAGCCTGTGTTGAGAACCTCCTGCTAGTAGCATACCCCATCCTAGCCCTCCCAAATCCTTTTGCTTCTACTATACTCCCAAGAATGACAAGAACAGTCACTGGCCCAAAGGTGCCATGGGACAGATTTCAAGGCAGTTATTAAAAGTGTTCAAAATTAAAATCTGACCAATTTGTGGTCAATCTTTGAAAGTCAAGCTGATTCTTATTATGTTTTTAGGACTCAGTTTCTTTGAATTCTCCCTTCATCCCACACAGCTGAACACAGCTAAAGTACCTTGAAGACTTCTCCCACCAGAGAAAGTTTCTCCTCCTAAGATTAATCATTACAAAAGCAACAGCAAAAATGACAGTCATCAAGCACTTATCAAGAGTTCCAGATGTATTATATCCTTACTGTCTCACAGCACATTCAATATAAGTTTCATCTCCCTCTTGGGATTCAGACCAAAATCTTAAGAGTAAAAATAATTCCTTTACATATATTCATATGTTTATACAAAGAAAATTTAATGGGTTGTTTGGGGGATTAAATTAATGTGTCTATAAAGTGCCTGGCACATACTATATATTCAATGGATTTTACTATTTTAGACCAATTTAGAGATTTCTTTGAAAGAGTGACAGTTACAAATATTTATTCTACTTCACAATTGTGGCAGCCTCCCTAATGGTCCCACCTAACTATTCTTAAGACTGGTGGAAGAAAAGGTGTCTGGACATCTGACTGATTTTAAGCACACAGTGCTCTTAAATAGAATAAATTAAAAAACAAATGAGTTACAGATCTACCTGAATTTTGCCTGTACTGAACATTTGATGATGCCTCGTTTACAATTCAAGTTTGTCACTGCAACTTCTTCCAAATACTGATAGACCATTCAGTTTAAAAATAAGAGAAATGTTTTGCATAATCCCCATTTTTTATAAATGTCCACATTTCTTGCATTTCTCTGTAGTTTCTTATTCTTTATTGGTTTCATTTTATTTTGAGATCTGAAATACATTTATGTTCTGTCAAAGGAGGCACAAGGAATTTAGAAATCTTTTTATTTATTTATGCAAGTAAATAAATAAATAAATGTTTGGAAAGCTTAAAAATTCTACTTTTACCGTGTGAGATTCTAAGACTACATAATAGAGTTTGGCTTCTCTGTTCACAAACTTTTGCTAATTTTCATTTCTATCTTCAAAATGCAAATAAGCTAGTAAAACAAAACCTCACAAGTAAGGTCTGTTTATTTGTAGATGAAAATGTACTAGCAGTAATGAATGTTAACTGAGGGCTCTGGAATTCCATAATCAAGCAAATCTGTCTTATTACTCTAACAAATTTAACTTTAGTAGCCTCTTGAAGACCATAAGACTTTGCTCTTGTGTTCAAGTAGTAACCTGTCATTTGACCTTCTCTGAAATATCATCAGATTAAGAAGTCCTTGAAAGAAGTTCCAGTAATTGGGCTTCAAGCCATGTTTACTGATTGAAAATTTTTTTTGCATTTATGACACAATATTGTATCCTGAAAATTGAATTGTGGGACTGGCTTTCCTCGTGGAAATGAATTCTTCACTGTAGGTTATGGGTTTGTCTCCTTGTTGTAGGACCCTTAAAGCCCAAACTGGTCATGCTGTGCAGGCAAGCACACAGGCCAAACATTCACATTCATGGACCCACTCCCAGGAGTCCTGCTGTCTTGGGTGATATGAAGCTGATCTGAGACAACCAATATGTTCATACAGGTTGAGAGGTTTGTACACTCACAAACACTGGAGTAGAAGATGAGGAGACCCAAAATATGTCTTAGGCCAAGTCTGCCACATCCAGAATTTTATAGAACTGTGACTTTGGAAATGTCCCAGTCTTTCCCTGGGCCTCAGTTTTCTCACTTTTAAAATGGAGGAATTGGCAAGACTATTTCTAAAGTGACAATATATTACTTATTCCACATTTTGTCTCACTGGGTTAAGAGAGAAAATAAACACAACTGCATCATTCCAAGGAAATGGGAAATAAATGACAGCTACAATTACCAGGGAAAACCATAAGAAAGAGAGTTGAAATTTGGGTATGATTAAAATATGTCAAAAAGAAAATGACAGCAACACATATACTGTTATGATCTCTACATACATCATATCTTGTTGAAATGTGGCCATAATCCCAAGAGAAATATTTTACATTTTAAGTTCAGAAATGCTTATCTCAGAGAAACTGCATCATCTACCAAAAATCATACCACTATTAAATGGCAGAGTTGAGACTTTTCGTTCCAGACTTGATGAAGTAAATGCATTCCATTCTTCATGTCACAATTCACAACGAAAATCCTTGGACTCTCTGGAGGGTAGAGAAAAGAAGGCAAACTAATTAGGGACCATGGGACATAATGAATGACCCAAAGGTGAGCTCCCTGGATTTTTTCTTGCCTCCTATATAGCCCAGCTTGTGTGGTAGCTAAGATCACAGCCCAGAAACACTAAATGGCACGGACAAAAAAGTTTGCCAAAAGGCTGCTTGCTGTAGACAAAAGATGTGAAAAGGGTAGCCCAGCAGTGCAGAAAACCTGTTAATCATAACTGCTTGTTCTTGAGATGGATACTGTACAAAAGGCAAACTTCTACTCCAATTGTCACTGCAGTACTTGAGCTACGGGGAAATACCCTGTCTTTCAAACATCACACCTCTCATTCGTTAGGCAGTCCCTTCCCCAACAGAATCTCTGGGCAGAACCCTGATGTCTACTCTTACCATGTTGTAATGAAAAGGCAGCCCTCCACTGCAGAGCCTGTGGAAGAAACTGAATTTCATCTCCCCCTCTAATAACAAGGCATAAGCACTCCCAGGCAGAGCCTTGTCTTCCATCTGCACCCTGTAACAACTAGACCTTGACCCTTCCTCTTCCCAACCAGAAAAAAAAAAAAATCTAACAGCCAGAGGAAAAAACAAAGTAAAACAACCCAGTAAAATACCTATAAGGAACAGCAATTTGAATGACAGCAGATTTCTCAGGAGATGCCATGGAGAGCAGAGAAAAGATGCACAGCATTTTTCAAGTGCTAAAAGAAAAGAACCGTCAGTCGAGAATTTTATATCCAGAGAAAATATCCATCAGCAATCAAGGTGAAATATACATCCTCTCAGATAAAGGAAAACTTAGGGGATTTGGTACCAGCAGAACTACACTAAACGAATGGCTAAAGGAAGTCCTTCAGACAGAAAAAGAATGATGACAGAAGGACTTACTGGAACATCAGGAATAAGGAAAGTTCACTGGAAAGGGCAAATATATGGGGAAATATAAAACACTGTTCTTTTTCTCATGAGTGAAAAAGCTGAGATTTTAATGCTGTGTGTCTCTTCCCAAAGTTCATGCTTTTTCATGATAACTCATTGCCTCCCCCATGTCATCATCCTTTATTTGGGGACTTTTTATATGCATTGTCTCAGGTGACTCTCAAATTGATCCTATAAGGTAATTATTAATAAACTCATTTTTATGATGCTAAATTGAAGCTTGAAGAGGTTAATAATTTGCTAAAGAACACATAGCTAGTATGATAGAATACAAATAAGAGTCCTCTGAATGCCTTTCCCATTGCATCAATAAGCTTCCTCTATAGTTGAAAAACAACTGCGATTTCTAAAGAATCATTACCTGTTAAAAGAAGAATTTGGCCCTATCTTTGGCAAAAGGTGAATAGGAAATGTCTGCGAAGGGCTGATTATGATGTTGGTACTAGCATTATTATAAAAAATGACCGAAAACAGTGCGAAGTGTTGCAACTCACTGAAATATGCTTTTATAGGCATTTTTTGACAAGTGGTGCATATTTAACTCAGTAATACTATATTTCAATATACGAAGGCTTTCCTTTTTTTCTCTTCTATCATAGAGCACAGAGCTGAACTTGTCAGCCCATGATTTGCTTTTAAGCTTCATTTCTCCATAATCTAGTCCCCAATGTCATTGTCTGTTGTTTATTTTGTAGTGTTACATGAATTTCTCTAAATTATCTAAATCCCTTTCTTTTAATTATAGCAAGAAAAGAAGAAAAGGGAAGGGAAAGGCAAATGAGGAGAGGGGCAGGAAAAGAATGAGAAGGGAGGAAAGGAGAGGGGGAGAGGTGACAACCTCAGTAATTTTTCTGAATATATAAAATCTAAATGATCCTAATTTATATTTTTTATCTAATCTGTGCTTAATAGCATGATAGGGATTTTCTCAAATGTGATCTAAGTTGATCCTCACAACATTCTTACCCAGAAGATATTATCCTCATTTTTATGAATTAACAAATAAGCACTGTCCAAAGTCATAGGGGTGATACATCCTAGGAAGGACACTTAGCTAAGTCTGACTAAAGATAAAGCCTATGATGATTAGCAGGTCCAGCAGTGTTCCTGTGCCATCAGAGTTTACTAGAGAGAAATTAATAAGTGCATTAGTTTCATAGGGTGGATGGGGTTAAGGGAAACAACAATGGATGATGAAGCATGCTGAGACCAGCTAGCAAGAGTCCATTAGCATTAGCCATCTTGCCTGAAGGACCCTGTAGATCTGCAGTGGAAGGGATTCCCAAAAAGAGCCATGGCCACAGATGCATGCAAGCCACTGGATGATGAGACAAGGTAAGGATGGACAAGAGGGAAAGGATGCCCTGAACTCTTTCCTCTACTCCTGCTCTGCCTCTAAGAGGGCAAGGGAGCCAGGTGATGCAGTGTAGGAGGAGAGCCTCTCAGAACACAGAGCCAAGCAGGGAATGTTGGAGAATAAAACAGTGAAGAGTAAATGGATAATAAGAATTGCATTTCCATTCCTTTGCTCTTCTACCAATCACTTAAAGGCTTTTTGTAAATGCAATGACCGACTCTAGACCAGTAAATATAGGGCAGTCACAAAGGTTGTCCTAGAGTAACTTGATAATCTAGGGAAATAAAGGGCAATAAAATGCTAATAATTAAGAACATTTAATCAGCTTTTGCCAGAAGTGTCATAAATTTGAATCCACATGTAATTCGTTGAGGTAGATTCTCTTACTACCTCTTCTTGAAAGTAGCAAGAGTTTGTCTGGGAATCATATGGAAAGGCAGCAGGAATTAATTAATTTTCAAAGAGTAAGGTTTTCTGCCCTCCTCCAATGGACTGTTTCTTTATCTTGATCACTTCCCTACACACATCTGTTGTAAGAATGTTTAAAAAAAGAGCCAGTTGAGGAAGTTGAAGAAGAGTACATAATATGAGGAAAATGAGGATTGCTAAGAAAAAAACAAACAACATTTTTTTCCAGGCCCAGCCCAAGAAATAATTTTGGCTTTCTATAGCCATGTTCTAAGTTGACTTTTATATTTTTTGAAGTGACAAAAAATATCCCTAAGTTTTATAGAAGCAGAGGAAAAAGAACATTCAAAGTTATGATGCTTTCAGAAAAGAATATCCTTCTTTGGCATGTCAAGTGTATGCTGTGCAGGTATAGCAGGAGTCTTTACTTAAAGCAGCAACTTTCTGGATTTCATTTTATAAACCCAAGAGGAAGCCCATCATGAAGAAATCTGTTTAGCTGTGTGGTAGAAATACTTTCATCATGCAAATGTGCAATTGCTGGCACCCTTACCTCCTATTTTACGTAAAAGAGGTTCTCACCCATATTGCATTTTGGGTTCTGCTGAGACCAATTTGAACTTTACTTGGGGAGAGGGAGACATATGGCTCACCTATTAAGGAATTGTTTTTGTAATACCTGTTGGTCTTAAATAATTTCAGTGCCAGCTCATGCAGTAAATTAACACTGTCAGTAGCAGATAACCTGTTCAGAGCATAATTATCCTTGTCGAAGCCCGGCAATTCAATGGAAGGAAATGAGATTTCTCTTGGTTTGTGCAGTGCCATCACACATACTTTAGGAGCCCGAAATCTCAGATAGTATTCTAAATGTTTTTGTGGAGAAGCTTTATTATTTACTCCTGAAAATAAATATCAGAAATTGGAAAGATAGTCACATTTAATATTATTAACCTTTCAAAAGTTATCATGAATGCCTATTATAATAAAGAAGGTCCACATTTTATATGAAAGTCCTGATAAGAAAAGAATAACTCAGGAAAATAATAGTTAAAGCCACTCAGTTTTCTAAGTGGAAAATGTAAAACTTCAACCGGTCCATTCTTAGTCAAAGTCCTTTTTTATCCATTCCACCATATTCTCTCAATGCATTAAATAATATTGACCCAAAAAATTCTCAGAGATTTGCCTTTTATTACCTAAGTGCTTAACACAGTGGGATTGCCCACCATTTACTTTAAAACTTCTTTCACAATATTGTAATATGTACTAAAATATTCTACTAGATCCATATATGTGAATCATGAGTGAGGTTATTGCTAGACAGAAAGATTACCCATACTGTTTGTGATCTGAGTTCAATTCAGTAGAGGCACTGCAAATCATTCCATGTGTATAAACTCGTCAAGTCAATGTTTTTTTGTTTGTTTGCTTACTTGGTTTCTATCTGCTTATCTCTAGGGTGTAGCTTTATACCTGGCATGTGGAATATATCAACTTTCAGTAAATACTGCTTTAGGGCATGCCTTGACCCAGGCCTATAGATGAAAATCTTGAAGTGGATGAATGCACAGAAAATAATAAATACAGATATAAATTAGCAATGTGATTTTTGTAGCATTTATGAAGCCTAATATGTATAGATATGACTGTCCCATATAAACACCCTGTTTTAGTTTCCTAGGCTGCTCAAAGCAAATACCATGGAATGGGTAGGTTTACTGGGAATTCTTCATTAGGTCACAGTTCTGAGGCCACGAGAGATGTGCAAATCAAGGCATCATCAAAGCCATGCTTTCTTCCTAAAGACTGGTTACCAGCAATCCTTGGCTCCTCTGTCAATGGAAGGCATGTGTCAACTTCTGCTTATCTTTCCCTTCTTTCTGGGTTTTGTTGATTTCAGCTCCTTGCTTCCATGACTTTCCCTCTCTTTGTCTAAATTTCATTCCCTTATAAGAGACTCCAGTAATAGGATTAAGACCCATCCTGATTGAGTTGGGTCACATCTTAATTGATTAGTCTCATCAAAGGGTCCTACATACAAAGGAATGGATTAAATATAAGAACATGATTGGGGAGGGAGTCACATACAGCTTAAAACTACCACACACCCCTAACCACCACTGATCAACTTAAAAAAACATTAAAATAACAAAAGGCCTTGGGCATCTCTGACCTGAGGGACATCTCACACTGAGAGAGATACTGAGGGCAATGAAATTCAGGCAAGCTTCCCTGAAGGTGTGGAGGGCCAGGGGCAATCAATCAGGCCTGAGTAGGGAAAGTCCCCAACATTGGGGCGGAATGTCCCCAAGAGTTAAACAATAACCAATGTTAGGGAACTGAGGGAAACGGGATGTGTTTTGGCAATAGCTAATGGCATTTTTCTGCTCCTATGATGACGCTTGCTTGCTAGCAACTGCAAATCACACCATGATTTTAGCCTTTATAAGCTCACCTTGAAAACCTCTGGGGCTGCTCTCTGAATCTTCCTTCTTGGAGGTTTCTGAGGCAGTTGCCAGCCATCTAATAAAGACTCCAAATTGGCTTGCAGTTTTGAATTGTGTGGTCTCTCTTTTGGTTACTGGCACCCCGTGAGGCCACATCCAGGAGCCACCATGCCTCCCTGACCTCCTGTTTTATTTGCTTTGCTTAATCCATGAAGTGACAGAAGAGCAAACTGAAGGGGACCTTGGCCTAATCTGCATTGTCATTGCCACCAGCCGTCAAAGCCTCAAATGTTGAACTACCTCCCAGTGCCTGTAGTGATAATCAGTGGCTTCAAAGATCAGATCCATAGCTATAATTTGATTAGCAAAATGTCTGAATCAAGGAAGTAAAAGATAGGCAGTTACCAGCTCCGGTGGTGCACTCTGCTAGAGGTCCTGGTACTGGCTGGCTTGCCGTGCCTCGGCCGCTGCCGCACCAGAGCACAATTCTCCCTAGATATAAAAGCAGGAAAGGTCAGGACAAAGAAATCCAGCAAGGCTAGTGATTTCAGCAATATGGCAAACTGGCCAACACCAAGCGAATTAATGAACACTGGATGTCAGAGTAGTATCAACCAAGGAAATAAGAAGCCACAAAATAGAAAAGAAAAAGAAGAGAAGTTTGAAAAGATCAACAATGAGAGCAAAGAAAACTGAGAAGCAAAATTAGAGGGTCCTGGTGAGAATATCAGTGAGGATGAAGCTCAGTCAAGTAATCAATGAAAGAGGGCTAATAAGCACAGGTGATACCGCTCCACTTAGATGAAGTAAGACCAGATGGTCAAGAGAAACCAGGATCCCGGAACAGCTCAAGATGTCAACTTGAAACAAAGCAGCATATAACAATAGGCGAAACGATACAAGAAGCTGGAGGCGAGATGGAGTAAAGAGAGATGATCAAGACGAAGTTCCCAGTGTGATAAGTGAGGGCAGTAATATCAGAGGTTCTTTCAGAGGCCGAGGAAGAGGCCGAGGATGGGGAAGAGGATGAGGCAAAGGAAATCCTGGATTGGACTGTGATTATTCATATGGTCATTGAGAACATGGTCAAAGGACTGATCAACCATTTCAAGCAGAACTTAATACCAGTATGATATATTACAGTGATGACGATACAAGCATGCAGGTATATCTGGTGGAAGAAGGACTGCTTAAGGAATATATTAAGCACCAAATTAAATATTACTTCAGTATAGAAAGTTTGGAATGGGACTTCCTTCTTAGGAGAAAGATGGATGAACAAGATTTCTTGCCTGTTTCCCTCATTGCTGGTTTCCACCATGTTCAGGCCCTCACTACAAATCTTAATCTCCATTTAGAGGCACCTAAAGATAGCCCAGAAGTAGAAACTGTGAATGAGAAGATGAGAAAAAAAGTAGAACCAGAAAAATGGCCAATTCCTGGACCTTCGCCACATAGAGTGCCTCAAACAGACTTCTCTCAACTGATTGATTGCCCTGAGTTTGTGCCAGGCCAAGCCTTTGGTTCACACACAGAGTTTGTCCCAAACTCTCCAAGAATTGGAAGTCCACTGAAAAAAAAAAAAATACTGTAACAAGTAATCTTCAAGCAATGTCTAGAGGTCTGTCTGCCAGTTTGTGTAATTTGGACTCTGAACCTTGGATAGAAATGAAAAAGAGACATCATCCATCTCCAACGAAATTAAAGGAATCAGCACCTGTACCTAATAAGACATCAAATCAACATCACTCTCCAGAAGAACAGGAAAAAGAAGAACTTGATTTTTTATTTGATGAAGAGGTGGAACAAATAGAAGGTCAAGAAAACACATTTACTGATTGGTCTGATACTGATTCAGATTACAAAATTGATGATCAGGATTTATACAAGATTTTGATTGTAACTCAGACACCGCCTTACATGAGAAAACATCCCGGAGGAGATCGAATAGGCAACCACATGTCTCGGTCAAAAATTACATCTGAACTCGCTGAAGTTATCAATCATGGCTTATATTATTATGAACAGGATTTACGGATGGAAGAGGATGAAAACAAATACATGGCCATAAAGACTCAACACAGTGTCTATAAATTTCCCAGCTGGCTTTGCAGAAATTGACAAGCTGATCTAAAGTTCATAAAAAAAATTCATTGGATCCAGAACAGCCAAAACCATCATGAGAAGAAAGGAAAAAGTTGAAGGACTAATACTTCCAGATTTCAAAATTTAACTACAAAACTATAATAATCATGACAGTGCGGTAGTGGCCTAAAGATAGCTAGTAGAATAGACTTGAGATCTAAAAATACCATGTCTGTCATCAACTGATTCTGACAAGGGTGCTGAACCATCAACAATGCTGCTGAGTAAATGATAGGCGGTCAGCTCAATATCCACGTGTGAAAGAATGAACTACAAACAACGCCTACCTCACACTAAATACAAAATTAAGTAAAAATGGATCAAAACCTAAGTGTAAGAGGCTAAACCTATAAAATTCTTAGAAGAAAACATAGGTGTAATCTTCGTGATTTTGGAGTTAGGCAGCTTTTAATATGACATGAAATCCAAGACCAAAGAAAAATAGATTATTGTATGTCATCATACTTTTTGACACTTCTTTAAAGGACAACCTCAAGAACATGAAAAGATAACCCATAGAATGGGAGAAGACAGTTTCAAATCATATATCTGATAAAGAATTTGCATCTAGAATAGACCAACGTTCTCAGTAATGGAGAGACAAACCAATTAAAAGATGGTTAAAGAGCTGAGTGTTGATTTCTCAAAGAAAAATAGCTCAAATGGCAAGCACACAAAAAGATGCTCAATATCATGAGTCATCGGGGAAATGTAAATCAAAACTACAGTGAGATTTCACCTCATGCTCACTAGTATGACTATAATAGAAAAGATACAAGTGTTGGTGAAGATGTGGAAAAACTGGAGCCCTTGTGGAATGCTGCATTGAATGGAAAGTAGTCTCTGGCAGTTTTCTCAAAAGGTTGAAATGAAAGTTTTACCATATGATCCAGCAATTCCACTCCTAGGTGTATAACGAAGATAAACGAAAACATATATCCACATAAACACTTACATGTGAATGCTCATGGCAGCATTATGAAAGTAGAAAGAAATAAAATGTTCAACAGATAAGCAGATAAAAAGTTACATGGTATAGCCATTCAGTGGAATATTATTCAGCAATAAAAAGAAATGAAGTAGTGATATATTCTTTGCACTAACATGCATGGGTTTACCTTGAAAACATTATTAAGTGAAAGAATCCCATCACAAAGGACCACATATTGAATGATTCCTTTTATCTGAAATGTCCAGAAGAAGCACATCTATAGAGACAGAAAGTAGATTTATGGTTTCCTAAGGCTGGAGAGAGGTGGTGTGGGTTAAGAGGAAATAGAGAATATTTGCTAATAAATACCAGACTTCTTTTTGGGATGAGAATCTTCTAAAATTCATTGTGGTGATGGTTGCACAACTCTGAATAAAATAAAACCACTGAACTGTATACTTTGAATGGGTGAGATATATGTGAATTATATCTTTAATAAAAACATTATAACCAAGAAGAAGAAAGTAAAAGATAAACAAATCTCATGTATATCTAAGCAGAACTCATAGTTTAGTGTTTTGTTGTTTTAATTTTTTTTATAACTAGAAAGGCCCTCAGGGCTCCACTTCTTCAGTTTCTTTATTCCACATGTGAGGATATGGAGGTTAAGTCATTAATACACTTATTCAAGGCCCCACAGCTAATTAAAGAGAGAGCAAGCCAATGCTCAAAACCCTTAGAGCACAGGAACACTTCTAGGCATTTTTCATATATGAACTCATTTCAACATCACAGCGATCCTAGAGTTTGGCACTAATATTTAATATCCACTTCACAACTGAGGTCCAGAGATGTTAAGTAATATGCCCAAGGTCACAGGGCTGGTAAGTGGGGTGCGGGGGTGTGGAGAAACCTGAGACTAGGACAGAGGCACTGAAATCTTTGGTGCCACCAATGTATCATTCTTACATTTTGATGGAAGATAAAAGTGAACATTTTGAAAAAACTAAAGTGAAATTGAAAACCAAGAAAGATAAAATGTAATAAAATTATTTTTAGGGAATTATTTGGAATTTGGCAGAACAATAGAATAGAACAAGTAAAGTGCTAAGATGTAGCATTGTGTACTTCTAACACAGTGTTCATTGTGATCTTGATTTTAAATAGCACTCATGAATCTTGAAGTCTGAAATTGCCTAAGAGTTTCCTTTATAGATGGAGTTGTGCCTTTCCTTTATCCTGAAAGCAAAGCACATCACTGGCATGAGACAATCCTGATAAGAAGGCATCATGAAAGCAAGGTCATTTCTAGGAGACTTAAAGTCTGAAATGCATCAAGTTCCTTTAAATAGAAAACTTACCCTTTATATGCAAATTATTTCAGTTCAAAGAACAACTCAGATGTTTAAAGGATAAGAAATATTTGAGAAGATTTATATTGAAAACCTCATGACTTGACACAAAACACCATTTTGCAGGAAACTAAGAGACACTGCCTTCAGAATACTTTCCTCAGTTCCTGCTCGCTGGAAAGAGCATTCGATGGAAGGAAATGAAATCAGTTTGTTTCTTCAGTAATCATATCTGACAGACTAATTTTTCAGTGGCAAATGGAAATGGTAAACATGTAGGCAGTAAAAAAAGTTCTGAAATATCTACTTCCAATGACATATTCCTTTCTTGAGGCTTAATTCTTGAAAAGTTGTTGGCCTCCTTATTTATACCTGGAAGTGAAGTCATTGAGTTTACAGAAAATTATCTCATAGCATCTTTATTAATAATACATTTTAATGTTATTTTAATGGTTTGCATTTTAACATTATAAAAATATCTCTACTTTAGGAAAATGTTTCTCTCTGTGGATGTACTGGTATGTTCTACAACTAATTAGAAAATAAAAGCTATGTAAACCATTCTGCTTCTGTATTTGCCTTGAATTCCAAAAAACCCAAAGTTAAAGTTTGACTTTAATTTAACAGCATTTTATAGTACAGCCAGATTTCTCTTTTAATAATGTGGTTCTTAGATTCTAACCAGTTTTTGTATGTATATGTATGTGTGTGTGTATCTCACTGATATAACACTTTGTAATTTAATACATTTTACATGTATGGCTTATGGCAGAATTCAATTTATAGTTATTTCATAAAGAAATTTCCCATTCCCTCAACATAGAGGCTCAGTCCAAATCAATTTATACAACATTCCTGCTCAAGACAGCAAATGTGTAAGATAGTACAGACACATCATCAGGTGGTATTAAATTAATCTTACACTGTAAACCAGCTTTATTAGGATGCTCTTTTGTACCTAACCCTTTTCTGATACTCTGGTGACTGCTCTTTTCCCTACAATCAAAATATATTGACTGTTTTCACTTTTCTGTCCTAATTTTCTGGAATTATTTCCTTTTATTAATATCCTCAGAGTAGAACATCAAGAGCTGAAAAAAAAAGACTCTCTGTTACATGATCATTTTAAGAATGGCTACACATAAAAACCAACTACCACTGAGAGGTATGCCTGTATCTACCTCCAAAGACACAGATTCAGTTATGTCTGTGATCAAGTCTCAGGAATACAATCTTTTACGAACCGTCTCAATTGACAAAAAACAACCATTTCCAAGACCAGCTATAGATAGCCAGGCCTTAGCCTATTCAAGAATTTACAATACATGAAAAGTAAAGCAATGTGTGAGAGCGTGAACACTGGAATTCAACCAACCTGGGTTTCACTACTAAGTCCATCAATTATTGGCTGTGTGATGATGGCATTTTGACCTGAAATTTCTGAGCTTTCATTTATTGAAAATGAACATAGAGTCCATGTAAAAGTGTAGCACATGTTAAGCACTAAATAGTCATTCATAAGATCGCTCAGCTGGCCAAATGTTACATCAACACTGAGTTCCTGAAAATGGCAGTTTGTCTCTTTAAACATACATAAGAGAAAGTGTAAATGAACACTTACCTGTGTGTTTTTTTTAAAAGGCTTGAACTATTCCTTCCTATAGAGAAAGACATTGATTTTATTAAAGAAAATTTCTTTAGTTCAAACTTTGTTCTTATTTAAAAGAACTCTGATGCTGTAACAGCATACAGATTAGTGGAATAATTGAATGATAAGTATGGAACCATAGATTCTTTACTGTTACTCTTTGAATGTTGAAATTTCATTTTTCTATCAAATCAAAGTGGGATTTCCAAAAATATTTCTAAAGAACTATACACTTAACTACCATTTTAAATTTCTTTTCTTCTTTCATTTTTGTTTACCATCATATTTATTTCTCATCTTCTAAACTTATCTCATCAATAAGGCATGCTAAAGTGTAGTGGTTAAATGCATGGACTATGCCCAGGTATAAATCCCATCTCTTGCACCTGGTGGAGTTCCTTCGGGCAAATTACCTAGCCTCTCCAAGTTTGCTTTCTCAAATCTTTTCTTTTTCTTTTTTTTGTTTTCTGATCTTGAATGTCACTGTGGAAGTCTAAAGCCCATTCTCCTAGTATAGTAATGAGAAAAAGCATTTGCTTTATGAGAAACTGAAATTTCCCCTGACACACTTTTACTCTGTTCCTCTCCCATAACTTCTGTATCACTTTTTCTACATATGCAGGACAAATAATTGCATTTCTCCTCATTGCCAATTCCAGACAGTGTCCCTCTCTGCCCCCTTGCCAAGCTTTGATCCCCATGCCCTCAAACTATATCCCACAACCATTACCTGTTCATTTGTCTATGAACAAATGCGTTACTCTCTGTGGTGATCTGAAGCTGTATATAGCCCAGAAATTCATGTTCTTAAAGTTGATCCATTGCTGTAGGTGTGAACCCATTGTAAATAGAACTTTCTGATGAGGAATCTTCAGTTAAGGTGCGACACATCTCAATAAGGACGGATCTTAATCATTACTGGATTGTTATAAGTGGATTGAAATTCAGATGCACACACACACAGAGAAAGCCACAGAAAGCAAGAAGCTGAAATGGAGCCCAGAGAGAAGGAAGCGTTTAAGAAATGCCACCATGTACCTTGTAATTTGACAAGCTAAGTCCCTGAATACCAGTCTTGTAAAGAAAGCATTACCTTGATGATGTCTTCATTTGGACATTTTTCCTGGTCTCAAAACTGTGAGCTAATAAATTCCTACTATTTAAGCCAACACATTTCATAGTATTTGTTTAAGCAAATTAGGAAACTAAAACACTGCCCTTCCTTTCTCAAAAATATTTAGCACCTCACTTACTGTTTCTCAATATAATTCTAATCCCCTCTTATGCTTCTTGGTGGATTCAGCTTCCACAGATAAACTCTCCCAATACTTTGGCCTCATGATGGCTTATTCCCTCTCCTTCAATAATCACGTCCACTGTTGAAACCTAACCCTTTCTCCCCTAGTCAGCAGACTCTAGACCCCAATCATTACCAATAATAACACCTTTCTTAGTCAAAATCTCAAACTGGGACAAAAGCTTTCCATCTTTCAAGCCAACTTCCTCCAACAATCCTATTCTAACAATTCATCTATCCACTGGGGTAAAATACAGTTTTCCTACCACCGTTTTACTTAATCCTCTTCATGTCTTCATTCTCCTCTTTAATCATTTTAGATTCCAATATTCATCTTGCATCTACCCTCAACTCCTTGGCCCTTATCTCATGTATTAGCTGGGGTTCTCTAGAAAAACAGAATCAGCAGGAGAGATCTGTAAATATAAAATTATGAAAGGGTCTCATGTAATCATGGGGATGTAAGAGTCCAAGATCTGTAGGACAGGCCACAAGCTGGCAGCTCCAATAAAGGTCCTCAGTGAACTCTCAGGAGAGGCTGGCTGGGCAACCATGGGAATGGAAGAGTACAAGATCTGTAAGGCAGGCCAAAAACTGCCTGAAGCAGGAAGAGCGATTGTCTCTTCTGAATCCTCTTTAAAAGCCTTCCAGTTAATACATGAAGCCTCACTCATTGCTGAAGACACTCCCCTTATTGCAAATGCAATCAGCTGTGGATGCTGCCAACGTGGTCATAATTTAAGTCCATGAAATGTCCTCATAGTAACACATAGGCCAGTGCTTGCCCAACTGGACAACCGGGCACCACCACCTGGCCAAGTTGACACATGAACCTGACCATGACATCTCCTTTCACTGAATTACTTGGAAAACAAAAAACACTGCTTTAACCACATTTTTCAGCTTCTGTAAATTGATACTGTCATAGCTACAGGCATTCCCATGACCAAGCCCCACCTGTATATATATATTCCTAGATAATTCTGACCACATTTGTAGAGGCATCACTCTCACATGTAGCCAGTCAATCCCACGCTGCAATGTCCTTGCTCCACCCTTGCACACTTCCCACACAAATCTCAGTAAAGACACTTTCTCAGTTCCTCTTGCTCTTTCTGCCTTGTGACAGACCCTAGTATTTTACCAGTGCAGTTCTCTGTGGCATGCTGCTCTCTACCTGGGGAACTGTGAGTATAATGATTCTTTCAGATTCTTCCAATCTCTCTCTCTTGATCTGTGTCTCGCCTTACCTTACCTCACACAAGGAGATATAAACAAATCAAACCCTAATCCTAATTAATTTCCATTCCCCATCCATTCCAGAGCTCTATCTGATAGGCTTTGCATAGAAAGAGAAAAACACAGAAACGCAGACTACTTGCATTTAAATCATTAAAAAATAAACTATACTAAAAGAAGATTTTTAGGGCTGTTCATCAATTCTACCACAAATTCCTAGTCTCTGCAGATAGCTGTTAACTTTGATATAAAAAGAAAATAAAAGGGATTGAGTGAAAATTTTTGCTTTTCTCTTTATTACACTAGGAGAGTGGGCTTTAGACTTCCACAGTGACATTCAGGACCAGAAAAAAAAAAAAAGGAAAATACAACAACAAAAAACCTATACTAAATGTACAACTAGTAAATGTATAAACAAACTCTGTTACAACCATGCAATGGAATATTACTCAGCAGTAAAAGGGGGTAAATTACTAATTGATATAAAATCATGGATCAAACAAATGCGTTTTGCTAAATGAAATAAGGCAGATACAATGGGGTACAGTATTGTATAATTATATTTAATGACATTCCAGATAAGGCAAAACTATAGGGACAGAAAACACATCAGTGGTTGCCTTGGGGGGAGGGGGTAGATTTTTATTGCAAAGGATCAACGTGAGAGAATTTGGAGGGAAGACGTCTATATTGTGACTATAGTGGTATATACACTACTCCATGCATTTGTAAAAATAAAGTTGCACCCCACAAAGGAAATTGTATGTAAATTTTAAAGAAATAAAGAAACCAAGATATTGGGGCAAACCCAAAATGGAATACTAACTATAACAAATGAACCTCACTGTATTACAAATGAGTATCGTAACCATACTGAAGGGGGGCCACAGAAGAAGATAAGGAATGTAAGTATGACGATGATCTACTTTATGCTTTCAGCTCCAAATCTACCCCCTCTTCCTCTGCTCTTTGATAACGGAGGTGGATTTATAAATATTTATTCTTTGTCATCTGGCATGATGTTCAGCTTGGTCAATTTGAGGGCACTGGAGGAACAGTTGAGTAACGGGTTTTCTTCTCCCTGGTTTGGACATGCCTCTCTGGGCCAGAATTTTGCAGTGTGCTCTCCCCAGTGCTTGGGTCCTGTGTTAAAGGTGTTGGGGACCGAATCATGTACCCTACGAAAGAGATGTTCAAGTCTTAACACGCATCCCTGTGGGTGTGAGCCCATTTGTAAACAGAACCTTTTAAAGTAGCTATTATTAGTTCAGGGTGGTGTGGCCAAAATGAATCAATGTGGGTCTTATTGTACATGACAGGAAGCCTCATAAAGAGAGGAAACCCAGATGCTGCCAGAAGCCAAAAGTAAGAAACCAGAGAGAAATCATCATGTGATTGAAGACTGTCATCACCAGAACGCTACCATCCCTGGGACAAAGCACGGCCTTGCCAATGTCTTGATTGTTTACTCCCAGCCTTCAAGACCATGATGCAATGTGGTTTTGTTGTTATTGTTTTCTTTATTTAAGAAAACCCTTTAATCTTAAACAAAATTAGACCCATGGTTCAGCCAGTCATCTGCAGAACATAACTTTCTCCTATGTCAGGCTCTTGCAAGGTGCCCTTACCTTCTGCAGAGCCTGGTTTCTCCCACCCCGTCTCCTTTAGGACTCAGCCTTCTTTAGTGTTTTGGGTTCTTACAGAGAGAGGAGCCAGCAAGACCCAGCAGCCAATAGCTTCCCACAGCATCTCCAGCTGCTTGGTAGTGAAGAGTTGCCAATCTCCCTGGCACATCTCAGGGAGATTTTACAACAAGTTCAGAGGTGGAACACTACCCTGTGAATGACTTCCCTTGGCTACCCAGTAGAAAGTTCTAGCAAGTCCCACCAGCAAGCCTCCTCAGCAAATTTCCTGCAATCTACTAACAATCATCCCTAACAATGTCTGCTCCCTGTGGAGGGTGAAGGAGGCTCTTCCTTCAGAGATCTAATTCAGTCCTAAGGATAGAGTTCTGTTTAAGTGTCTCTAGGAAAATCCGCATTATTCCAATCCTCTGTTAAGAAGTTTTAACAGTTACTGTTCCCTGTTCATATTACTATGTGGCTTCTGTTCCCTAATTGGATCCTGAGTAACACACAAAGTAAATACGGAAAATAATACTTTGACTAGATAATCTAAGGCTGAAGAGAAAAAGAACTACATGCAAACAGTGTACTCTAATCAGTACATTTATTTCTCTCAAGGGTATGTGTTAGCAATACTTAAATTACTTTAAAATATATTAGGTTTGATAAACAAGTAAATTCATATGATGATGACAGGTTTCTCATTATCAGAAAAAGAATTTACAGATAAGAATACGTAGAAAGCTAGATTGGTAGTGCTTACTTCAATACTATTAGTAATAGAGAAATATTAAAATCCTTATAAATGTTAATCAATAGAAAAATGAATAAATGTCAACTGGGCTTTCAAACATTCAGCAAATATTTATTAGGATCCACAGTCTGACAGTGCTGGTCTTGGTGATAAGTATACAAGGGTGAGTAAAACAGAAATTTTCCTACCCTCTTAAAACTTAGTACCTGATAGAGATATAAATATTTAAAAGTCAAATCTCTCACCCCTCTTAACTGTAAGGGGAATTAGGAGGAAAATGCAATCTTCTCATGTATCCAGAAGGAGAGCAGTATCAGCTATAAGAGAACCCTAAGACGTTCCCGTCATATCTGTATCATTATATCACTTCCATTTGCTCCTTACTTGACTCTTTATATGTCCATTGTAATAAATTCCATGAAGATATAGATTTTAATGTTTGAAAAAATCCAATAACTACAGTGACCATCACTAGAACCTAGAAATAAAAAAGCACACTATTAATGTTTTATGTATTAAATAAAAGGAGAAGGAAAAGCTCTAATGATCAGTTAACACAGAGGTTTTGGGTAAAGGGACCAATAGAAGAGTAAAAAAAGGAAAGGAAAGGTCTGTTTCTTAAAGCAGATTACTTAGGTTTGGAACATTATAGCAGAACAATAGAAACAGTTTAAGCGCACAGAAGATATCATTCAAAAGTGTGCTATAGTATCAGAAGTCTGAACATTTAAAAGGAAAAAACCCCAACATATTCAAACATAACTTTCAATAATTTAATATAATAAATGCTTTTAAAAGGTACTTAAGTTAACTACATAATAATAGTAATAATTCTGTTTTATACTGAATTTTCAGCTGAACTTTGTTCATTTGACTAAAAATATGTTTCTTTGAAAGTCAACTGTCATCTTCAAAAACTTAATACAAATTTTTAAACTGATAATGGTAAATGTTTCTTATTTAAATCTGAAGTATAAATTAAGACAAAAAAACATTTTTCATTGTTTCTCTG